>JAAKBH010000773.1:0-114926 GCA_019776075.1 Amaranthus palmeri
GGGCTTCTGATACTGACTTCGACCGAATTTGGGCGGTTCGACCGAATCTAACCCCATTTCGACCGAATGGGCTAGATTCGGTATTTCCAGAGAGTATTGGCTTGGTCTTGGGCTGGGGCATATGGCTTCGAGCGAAGGGGGCTTAGATTCGACCGAATCTTTGTCGAGCCCCTTAGTTCTTCCTTTGAAAAGCGTCTTCGAAGTATCGGAATGCCTCGAAACTTTACGAGATGCTCGGGAATGACTTGGAATGTTCGTAGATGCCTCAAAACACGTGCCTTTTCTTCGACTTTGAATCTTAAGCCTGGAACTAACCCGAAACACCTCGAAACGAACCCCCGATCGTCGTGATATCTTCGGGGATGACCCGAAACACATGTGGGAGTCTCGAAACGCGTGCCACTTCCTCGCTTTGGCGTTTAAGCCTCAAACTAACCCGAAACGCCTCGAAACGAGCTCCGATCTTCTTGATATCTTCGGGGATGACCCGAAACACATGAGAACACCTCGGAATGCGTGCATTTCCTTCGACTTTGATATCTAAGCCTCGAACTCAACCCGAATCACCTCGAAATCTCCCGAAAACACCTGAAATGATCTCTAAACACCATGGAGACAAGATCAAGGTAAAATCGAGTGTATAGAGCATAAAACAATATAAAAACACCGAGATAAGACACCAAAGTGAGGCTATAAATGTGCTCTAAATCGAGCACATCAACACCCCCAAGCTTAGCCTTTGCTAGTCTCTAGCAAAGAAACTAGATAGGAACAACGTGAAAGCACATGGGCACCCCACAAACAAACTAACTACAAAAGCAAAACAAAACTAAACTAAGAAAGCAATAAAACCTAAGACTCACTTTCGTAGGAATCACGGTCGCACTTAGCACGTACGACAAGCCCTTTAAACCTCAAGGTCTCCCAAAGAGGACGAGTAAGGTCTCGTGAGGGTTTTCAGAAGGAGACCCACAAATCCAAAGCAAACAAACATGGTGAGCGGAGAACAAAACAATACAAGCATGTGCATGGGCAAAACTCTTCCCTAGCCAAAGGTGTGCAAGTACAATGGTCTCGATAAAGCGCAATACCAAAGAGGACGACAAATTCCACAAGCTTGAGATCACTAGGGCAAGCAACAACACAGGCTATGCCACCCACTACCTAAAGAGGTCACAAATCTACACTCCCCGGGTAATTTCTCAAAAGAGGTGAGAAATATGCATTAACGCTCATGTGTTTGATTATGGTTCGTGTTTCGCTCATAATCTTCCGACTAAAGATGAGTCGGGAATCAAACACCTAATAGGGGAGAATCATGGGGATTGTGTCATATCTAACTCCAGCACAGAACAGACTAAACGGACCAAGTCGAACAGGTTAGCACAAGGGTTTGTAACGTTGGCTTAGGGTTAAGGTGGGATATATTTGGGAATGTGGAGCTAAGCAGAGGATAGCAAGTGACCCTAAATTAAACACCCACAAACATCTCATGATTAACTAATGAAAATCATATCCAACAACCATAAATAACCCAATGAACTCATATAAGCACAATGATCTCCATCATATAACACCAAAAACATGAAATCTCATAAGCACAAGTGTCTCCAAGCTCATCTCCCGATAAAACATCGACCTTCTCACTCACATGAATATGATGTGTATAAAATCTCAATGAAAAACAAGAGAAAGGTCTCCTCAAACATAAAGTATGTATGAATAATAATAATGAAAGCACTAGAGGAAATGGGAGAAATAATAAGAGCTCGACACGAAATGGATAGAATCATAAAAACCAACAACCATAATATCATAACCAAAAACCTACTCATCAATGTAACACACAACAACCCCACCATCGCTTAAGCTATCCTCTAGGTAAGAAGAGGGAATATTTGGCTCATGTGGAGGCTAAATAATGCGGCTACAAAAGAAAAGGAAAAGGCAAAAATTTGGCTTATCCTAAAGTCAATATCGTTCAAGGTAGGCTATTTGGCTATGTAGTTTAAATTCTAGCGAACGTGTTATCATCCCTGGTCTCAAGAAAAGTCGACTATACTGGAGAAGAACCGACACAATACTTAGATCCCCTAACTAGCACTCACAATGAATGGTACTCACAAGGAGTCCAAGAAGGCTCAATCCTTACGGCTAGTCGAAATGCGCCTCTAGAGGTAGACAACCAAGCCACAAACCAAGCAAACCCCAATTCCCCCAAGCTATGTGGAAAACAGTCGAACTCTAGGTCCCAAAACAGGCACAAGGCTAAGGAAATACGAGTTTGCATAAGGACGTGAAATGTGCACAAAAGAAGCTTGCATGTAAGTCTCACAACTCAACCATTTATTGAAAGCAAGGATAAAACACGACTATAAAACCTAAACATGAAACTATACAAACTAGACAAGACAAAAACTAAACAAACTAGACATGCGAAAAACTAAAAGAAAAACTAAGCAATAGTTACAATAATGCAAATCTTTCGGGATTTTGAAAGCGTAAGCGCATCCTCCCCCAAGCTAGCTCAAGAGCCGTCTCGGCGATGGGGAAGGCGAAAGAAAAACCAAAAGAACGAAAGATAGGCATTATTGGAACTAAAGAAAACAAAGCAAACATCATGCAACAACAAACACCGGGTTATCTCCCGCAAGTACTTTTGTTTAACGTCGTTAAGTTCGACGCAACAGCTAACCACCAGCTCAAACAACAAATGAAAAGCTAGGGAAAGAAACCATACCTGAGCTAGGAGCGGACTCACTCCTAGCATCACCATCACCTCGAACATGGTGACCCAAAACTCTCCACCTTGCAATGGTGGCGGAAGTATGCAATATAGAACCGGGGTCACCGGGATGAAAGCTCAAATGTGGGGCTCCCCCAAGCTTAGGTGGAGCCATCTTCTTCTTTTTGTGGAACATTTTTCTTTTTCTTTTTCTTACCCGCTTCCTCTTGCGGGGTTGCTTGTCATTACCATCAACTTCATCTTCAATAGGAGCATGCACAAGAACTAACTCCTTCTCCTTCACAACATCATCAAACCTCTTCTTCATCTCATCACAAGAAATCACCTCATCATCAAACACATGGGCATCAAGAACATCAAGCCCTCCAATCTTATCATCATTGGGATCATCAACCAAATCAAGAGAGAAAAGTTGCTCGACCATGGGCTCTTTTGAAGACTTAGCTAACCCAAAGATCGCTTGCTCATTGGGCACCCTTATAGTAATAGTTTCGGCTTCACAATCGATTAGGGCACCCAAACTCTTCAAGGCATCTCTCCCAAGTATGAGGGGAGTGTAGGGATCTTCCACCATGTCTAGAACAACGAAATCACATGGGACAACAACGCTTCCCACTTGGATTGGAAGATCCTCAAATTCCCCACATGGCACTTTAATGCTCCGGTCGGCAAGTTGGATGGACTTCTTGGATGGTGTAAGCTTGAAAGGAAGGTGCTTAGCAATACTCATTGGCATTAGGCTAATAGAGGCCCCTAAATCGGCAAGTGCTCCCTTGGGTTTTTGGTTCCCAAGAGTAACGGGTAGTACAAAGGATCCTCTAGCCTTTTCTTTCTTAGCCCAAGTGCCTTGAACAATGGCACTTACTTGCTCCGGTAAATTGACAACTTCACTTTCAAGCTTCTTTTTGTTGCCCAAGAGTGACTTCAAGTACTTGGCATATTGAGGCATTTGCTCCATTGCCTCCAAGAACGGGATTTTCATTTCCAATCGCTTCATATGCTCAAGAAACTTGAGAAATTTGGCTTGCATTTGCTTCTCCACCTTCTTGTATGGGAAAGGAAGGGGAGGGCCACTTAATCGCTCACGAGCACGCCACTCTTGCATTTCATTCCAATTTATCTTTTCCTCCAAATTCTCTTTTTCTTTCACCTTATCTCTCTTAACTTCCTCATCTCTCTTTTCTTCATGAACTTCCTCAAGAATTTCTTTCTCACCCTCTCCCCCAAGCTCATGCTCAAAATCATCTTGCAAATCATTACCCATTGGAGTACCATCACCCAAATTATCACTCAAAGCTTCACTTGGACCCGGATAGGAAGAACCCGATCTTAGGAAGATCGCCTTGCATGTGTGGTGGTTTGATGGTTGGTTGGGAGGTGGAGGTTGGGTGGATGGGTTAGGTTGAGGGTTGGATGGGAATAGCATAGGTGGAGGTGGTTGGGCTAATTGTGCAAGTTGGGCCTCCAAATTCTTTTGTTGGGTTTGGAGTTGAGCCATTTGAGTGATCAAAGTCTGATTGAGTTGGGCCAATGTGCTCAATTGGGTGGTCATGAAGTCTTGGTTAGGAATGGGGTTAGGAGGTGGTTGGGTGGCTTGGTAAGATTGGTTGGGGTTGGGTCGTGGTACTTGCGGGAAAGGCTTGTTACCATTGGGCCTAGGAAAACTCCCACCGGCTTGATTGTTTTGGTAGCCTTGGTTGAAGTTTCCTTGACTGTTGTTCGGATTGAAGGGAGGTCGGGAGGCCGGATTGTTGAACAAAGTGTATTGAGAGTACCCTTGACCTTGGTTCCCATAACCCATAGCCGCTACATGTTCGGGAATGCCCCCAAACCCATCAAAATTCGTTGCTTGGGCCCCTTCATAAGCACTTGACCCATAGTCAACCGATGCCACATGATCCGGACTTCTTCCCCCACAATAGGATGCATCATGATTAGTACCCCCACAAATTCGGCATGAGAAACGTTTCGCTTCATTAGCGGCGGAGACATTGGAGCTTGCTTGGGCTAGTTTAAGCTCGGACAACTTCTTATCCATCATGGCTTCAATTTTTGCACCAATCGAATCAAGGCTTGCACCATTGACCACGCCCCTTTGTTGCTTACTCCCCCTAGCACCACCCCAAGTGCTATTCTTGGCAACCTCTTCGATCATACCCTTCACACGGTCGCATGGGATTTTTGAGAGTTGCCCACCGACCGCGGAGTCTAGTAGTGCCTTAGTCGAATCATCGAGCCCTTCGTAGAAGAAGGTATTCAAATGGTTCTCCCCATATTCATGATGGGGGCAAGCTCGGAGCATACCCTTAAATCTAGTCCAAGCGGCACATAGGCTTTCATCCTCTTCTTGTGTGAATGACGCGATCTTTTTGCGCCAATCTTGCGTGCGGTTTGTAGGATAGAACCTTTCAAGGAACGCCGTTCTCAATTGCTCCCAAGTAGTGATGGAGTTGGGCTCTAAGCATTTATACCAATCTTTGGCGTCCCCCGCTAGACTAACCGAAAAGAGGCATAACTTGATGTAATCGGGGTGGTTAGGGCATTGAGGTATGAACCTACAATTCTCCGTGAATGCCTCCAAGTGTATGAGAGGACATTCGTTTCTTAGCCCGCAAAATGGGTTTTCCTTAACCATCCTTGTGTTTTGCGGGTCTATGCGGAAGTTCGGTGGGGTATTCGGTAGTACCACGGCCTCTTGGAACTCTCTTGACCCCGGAGTCCCGAATTGCCCAAATAAAGGTTGATTCTCGGCCATTGGAGGAGGTGGGTTGGGCCTAGACGATTGACGTGAAGTAGGAGGAGGAGATCGTCTAGTGACCCTTTGTATCTCAGGATTATAAGGCACAAGTTGTAGCTGTGATCTCCGTGTGCTATAGGACATGCAAACAACACTAGAAACGTAAGCACTGACAAGCAAGAATTATTTAAACAAAAACTAAAGAAAGCAATAAAATGGACTACACAAGCACAAAATCTAACTAAAACGCCTTGTCCCCGGCAACGGCGCCATTTTGATAACCGGTTTCTAACGCGTCGTTTTACGCTAAGAACCTTGGTTAATCAAACACATTTATAAACACCCTAGTTACAACTATAGCGAGTATAGAGGTAAGTTTGGGGATCGAACCACAAGGAACAAGGGTAAGCAAGATTGAGTGCTAGGTGTAGAGAATGGTGTGTGTATGATATTGGGTGTTTGTGAACTAAACTAAGGAAAGCGATAAACAAGATTAAGATAACGATAAGAAACAAACGGGGTTGGTGAGGATTCACCCTAGGTCGATGCTATGTTCTTCACACAAAGCTAAGTCAAGGGAGATTGAGCATGGCTCAATAGAGACACTCAAGATGACATGGGGAAGTTGATGACATATAGTCAATACGAACGACCCATAATCGCCCTATGTCTCACAAGGGAGTGGCAGGACAAGATATGTATCGAATATCAATCATTCAAACCAAAACAACCTCAACCCTAATCTAGCATATGAACAACATTCACCAAACCTAGGGTTTCACCAAACCAAAACCCCTAAGAAATCTACTCTAGCATGTTTGGAGTGAAAACAACAAAGAACAAGGAAGAAAACATGTATGTAAACATTAGGGCAAGAAATAAACTAAGAAATATGAAAGATAGAACAAGAAATCTAACTACCCACTATTCTAGAAAGCAATAACCAAAGCAAGAACAAGTTTTGAAAGCAATAGAACAAGATTCAAAGCATTAAATGAAGCATGAAAGGAGGAAAGCATTAAATGACATGAATGAACCATAAATAAAGTAAATGAAAGCAATAAAGAAAGATAGAAAGATAAACTTACATAAACCAAAGTGCTAGAATGAAAGGAATTGAAATAACAATGCTTGAAATGTAAATGAAAGCATAAAAATCTAATTCTAGGGTTTGGAATTGAAGAAAACAATAAATTGATGTTCTTAATGGTAGAGGGTGTTTCTATCCATCAAGGCATAGGGTTTAAGACCCTTAGAGTGCCCTTAAATAGGCTACAAGAGTTGGGGAAGAAAAGCCCTAAAAAGATCCTACGTGGAAAGCTTTAAAGAAAATCGCAAAACGCAGGCTGCAGCATAGATTCGCCCGAAGCTGACATTCCCTTCGCCCGAAGCTGCTCAATTCGACCGAACCTGACCAAACTTCGCCCGAAGCTGACTTGCTGAAATGCTGACTTTGGGCTTCTGATACTGACTTCGACCGAATTTGTGGGCGGTTCGACCGAATCTAACCCCATTCGACCGAATGGGCTAGATTCGGTATTTCCAGAGAGTATTGGCTTTGGTCTTGGGCTGGGGCATATGGCTTCGAGCGAAGGGGGCTTAGATTCGACCGAATCTTTGTCGAGCCCCTTAGTTCTTCCTTTGAAAAGCGTCTTCGAAGTATCGGAATGCCTCGAAACTTTACGAGATGCTCGGGAATGACTTGGAATGTTCGTAGATGCCTCAAAACACGTGCCTTTTCTTCGACTTTGAATCTTAAGCCTCGAACTAACCCGAAACACCTCGAAACGAACCCCGATCGTCGTGATATCTTCGGGGATGACCCGAAACACATGTGGGAGTCTCGAAACGCGTGCCACTTCCTCGGCTTTGGCGTTTAAGCCTCAAACTAACCCGAAACGCCTCGAAACGAGCTCCGATCTTCTTGATATCTTCGGGGATGACCCGAAACACATGAGAACACCTCGGAATGCGTGCATTTCCTTCGACTTTGATATCTAAGCCTCGAACTCAACCCGAATCACCTCGAAATCTCCCGAAAACACCTGAAATGATCTCTAAACACCATGGAGACAAGATCAAGGTAAAATCGAGTGTATAGAGCATAAAACAATATAAAAACACCGAGATAAGACACCAAAGTGAGGCTATAAATGTGCTCTAAATCGAGCACATCATTCATATCCCTACTTTTTGATTGATGCCAAAAGGGGGAAGAGTAGCAAACAAACTTTTGTGAATGCTTGTGAATGCTTACGTTTTTGCTTATTCTTTGGATAATTGATTCTCTATTCTTGGTTTACTTCATAACACTTAGTTTGATAACTTACTGTTTGATATATTTAAGGGGGAAGAGTAGCCAACTAGAGTATGTTGACTTACTGTTTTGATTATGTTTGGTTTATATGGATCATTTGGTTAATTGTTGTTTGATTTGACATGATTTATTGAATATCACCTTATTTACCTTAGATTCTTACAACTCATAATTATCTTGAATTACTTAATTAGAATTACTTAGCTTGTTGTGCTTCTTAATTTTTAATTTTATGTTTTTAAGCTTCTTAATTATTATGTTTTTGGTATTTATGTTTATGTTTTGTTTCACGTTTTTTGTTTTAAAAATTGAAAAATTTGAAGTCATGCTTAATTACATGATTTTCGCCAAAAATAATTTTAGAGTAATGTGCTTGCTTTAGAATTTGGTAAATTACTTGTAACGATTTAATTTACTAAATATGTTTGAACTTGTGAATGATCTCTAACATGTTCAAAGTTATTAGTTTTACTCTTTCCTTTAACAAAGTTTGTTTATAAGTTTGTCATCATCAAAAAGGGGGAATTTGTTGGCCCATTTGAGTTTTGATGATGACTTAACATATTATAAACAAACAAAGTATTTTAGAGATTGTTTTGTAGGTTAAATATCCGATTATTGTAATCGTCGATGGTACCTAAGGACTGGTCAATGGCAATCGTACAAGTCAAAGTCAAAGTCAACAAAGTCAAAGTCAGTAGAGAAGGTCAATGAGGAAGTCAAGAGTAGAATTCAAGTCTACTGTTCCTGATATTGATAAACTGATGAATGTTGCAGATAGAGACAGTACGTTGTTCCTCCAGAATCCGGTCAGAAGAGAAGTCAACAAAATTAATTTAGAAAAAGTCTTGAGTTTATTTTTCTATATTTTAGTTTTGTTGTACGGTTAATAAATAAGGAAGCACAAGGAATTAATCTAAGAATTAAAATAACTAACTCCTAAAAAGTCTCTTGAAAATGGCTATTTTTAGCTAGAATCAAGGATTGACTTTGAATAACCACCAAGGAAGTTATTTCCTTCTCACGGTCAATGCCCACTAATCCCTTATCTATAGATTATGGGTTTATGGCATAACTTGTTCTAAAAAGATTATAAAAGCATTTTTCTAACCGGCACAAACATTTGGTGATCAACATTGAGAGAAAAACAATTTCCGAAAAATTGTGCCCAAATTTCGTGAGATTCAAGAATCAAGAAAAGGAAAATTTTGAGTGATCTTAATCGAAAATTAATTCCAAAATATTTCCTTGTGCTATCTTTGTTTGTTTATCCAATTTAGAGAATTTATCTTGTATGGGTTTTTGAGAGAATTTGTAATTAGACTTGGGTAAGTCTAAGGGGGAAGTGAGAAAGAGAAGCGAGAAAGAGAAGAGAGAAAGAGAAGGAGAATCGAGAAAGGGAACAAGAAAGAAACCGAGAAGAGAAGGAGATGGAGAAGGAGAAGGAGAATTATTTTGTGTAATAAAGAATTGAATTACATAAAATATTAGAGAAGAGAAATCCCTAGAGGGTCGTGGTTCTTATTCCCACGTTAAATTCTTTGTGTTTCTTTAAGTTTTCTTTTATTTTGTTTTGAGTATTTTCTTTATTCATAATTCCGCAAGAAAAGGGCGAAAATACTCTAACGGGAACAAGTAACAATTCACCCCCCCTCTTGTTACACTTCATTGTCTCTATACGTTTCTACAGAATGTTAATATTCTTTTAATATTAGTGAGTGAATTTGTGTAAGAATATGATACTTTATCTAATTTTTTCAATTGTGTTTATTACCCTGGTTAACTTTCATGTCAAATTTTGACGTTTCCAACATCAAAGATTCAGAAGGAAGCTAGTTGGTCCTTAATTTATATTGATCAGACCTTCCATTTGATACTCAATACAGAATAGGTCATGCCAGCGTGTTTCACGGTTAGAATTCTCTCTACTTGTTTATCATCTTTGGCTCGAAATTTGATGTTTGAATATTGTGCTTAAAAGAACAATATTCACAGTTAGAAGTCTTTCTACGGTGATTTTGTAAAAAATTTCTAAATCTGATGTATATGTTTGTTTTTTTAGGTATTTTTAATCGGCACTAAGGTCTCATTACAAGATGGTGATGGTTAATTGGATACATTATTGACTATATGGTGTTAAGAACTTCTTAGAGCTTTTTGTTGGTTGTTCTTAATTAAAGTATTTCTTTCTTATACTTTAGGAAAGTAAAGTATATGGTCATGTATATAGTTTGATAAGGGAAGTAACTTTTCTTTTGAGGGGTAACTTTTTTTCTTAGGAATTTGTAATACTTAAATGCTAGAAGTATTTCTATTATTGTTAATTACATTTTTTCTCTTCGTCGTTGGTTCTGGATAATTTAATATATTGCAAGATTATCAAAAGCGATGTAAAATATGAAATAACTATTATTAGAGACGTTTACTTTTTATTGTGTGCCACAAACAAAAGCATTGTCCAAAACCTTAATAATAACATTTTAGATACTTTGGGCCATAAAAAATGACGCCTAAGGTATTGATTGGGCGACAAAATCAATTTCGGGTGAAATAAAAATGAATCTTGGCCACTAGAGGTTGACGCACAAGTTACAACATGGGCGACAAATTAATCATGTCGCCCATAGTCAAACACCTTGGGCGACAATCATATATTTGACGCCCCCATTTATTTTTATGGGCAACATCGATAGGGCAACAAATATAGTGAAAAAAAAATTATTTGTCGCCCAACGTATGGGCCACACTTTTTGATACTTTGTGCCACTCTTTTAGTTGTCGCCTAATATCACATTTCTTGTAGTGAATGAAGTTACACTAGTGGAAAAAATGCTATTGGCTGCGGGTTTTTTTGCCAATATAAGCTGCGGTTTTGACTTGCAGCATTAGGATTAGCAGCAGATGAGAAAACATTATTGGCTGCGGTCCTAAAAACCGCAGCCTATACCCCATTTTTCGAACAAAAACAAAACTTTATTATTGGCAGGGGTCATTTTAAGAACCGTAACCTTTGAGCACCTTTTTTTATTTTTTTTTTCTTGTTTAATACATTGAAATGTAACAAATGAAAGAACAAAAAAGAAACAAAAAATGAAAGAACAAAAAAGACAGTGATTTGAATCTTGAATCGAATTCTTCATCTGTGAATCTTGAATCTAAATCTTCATCCGTGAATCTTGAATCGAAATCTTCATCACCTTCGAAATAACAAAAAACCCAATTACAATTTATAGAAACAAACCCAGAATGGAAGTAGATCTTACCATGCAACAATGGAACAAAAAAACCCAGTGACTTGTTGAAGTGATGATGATGATGATGATAAAGCTCTGATAATGAATCTGATAATGAATCTGATAATAATCACACAGTTCATGAATAAACATAAAGCAAACACAAATCAAAGCACACTCAAAACAATTAAAAATAAAACCCACAAATTTTTTTAACCTAAAATGCATAATTATTAATTACAGTTCATGAATAATAAATTCTTCAGAAAAATTCAAAAACCAGATCATGAAATGTGATTCTAATTGAATAATTTAAATACCCAGATGAAATTATTCGAAAATTAGCTGAAAATCGGTGATAATTTGAAAATTCATATACCCAGATGAAATTATTTAAAAATTAAATGAAGTAATGAATTCTTCATAAAAAGTTAAGGAGGAGAAACATGATTTTTCTAAAAGACCGAATTCTTTGGTAAGCGCAATTGGTTTATAAGGGTTAGAGGGAGAAATTTGGGAGAAGAGGCGGAAGAGCTAGTTTGAGCATAACATATACTAGGGTTTGAGCATATTATATAGCAGGGGAATAAAGTACGTTTTTTTAATGGTCATTGATTGCGGTCAACCTATAAACCGTAGCCTATAGATTGAATTTGGAGTATTTGCTGCGGTTTCTCCCTTTGACCGCAGCCTTTGTATATTTTTTTCGCGTAATTTTTCTTTTGTTTTTAGCTGCGTCTTTTGAACAATCGCAACCTATGTCTCGCAGCCAATGACTTTTTTTCCACTAGTGTTAGAAACTTAGAGTAACTTGTTTGAGTTTCTAAATATAAATGGAATTTCAAAAGTTGTACGTAGAAGTTAGATTATTTGTATTGCGTAAATGACTGGAAGATGTTTATAGGCAACTCTAGGTTGTAGGCAGCAGTACGTACAAGGCAACTGATCTGATATGAGGCTTGAAAAAAATGCTGCTCCGGGTATTCGAACTAGAGAATACCCATACTCTTAATGAGTTGTTGAACAATGGAGCAAGAAAGTATTGTTGATTATATTTACACATTTTTATTAAGACACTGCAAAATAGTAAGGAGGGGCAAACCATAATTACAAAGAAACGCAAATTTAGGTCACCCGTAGATGTGAATAATACTTTTGGTAGAGCCCGATTATTTTCAATGTATTAGTACCTAAAATAGGTAGTTCTTGTATAGGTTTTGTGGGATCCACTTTCACCAAAAGGAAATAGAGTAGAGGTAAAGGGATATTTGATTAACACCACTTAGTACATCAACACAGAAAGAAAGAATGTGAGTAGTAAATAAGTTGAAGGAAAATTGTCTAGATAAATTTCTAGTTAAAAAGGAATATGTAGAAAAATATTACCTTATTAATATAATTTGTTATTTAAAATATTAAAAGATAAAAATATTGAATAATGGCGACATTATCGAAACAATAAAAAATTACTCAACTAGACCCCACAATTTCATCGTTTTCTCTCAAATCAACCTAACTTTCATGTGAAATTTAATGAAACCTAAAAGGCTGCATCTTAGAAATATTGTAACTATTTATCTCAAAGTAACATAACTTTCATGTGAAATTTGATGAAGCTCTAAAAGCTTGATTATGAAATAAAATCTTCATCGAAATATGAACCGAACTTTCATGTGAAATTTGATAAAACCTAAAAAGCGTTATCTTATAAATATTTAAATCATTTCTCTTAAAGAAACCTAACTTTCATGTGAAATTTAATAAAACCTAAAAAAATTACATCATATAATATCAAAATCATTTATCTTTAAGATGGTAACTTTGAAATCCAAAACTTGCGTTTAAGAAAAAATTAAGATCCTTTATGTGAAATGAACCTATCTTTTTATACAAGTGAAATTTAATGAAACCAAAAAAATTGCATCTTTGAAAGATCAAAATCACTTTACTAAAATGACAAAAATAGAATGTGAACTTTAATAACAATCAAAAGTTTCCTCTTAGAAATATTAAAATGATCAATTATATCAAAAGAACCTATTTTTTTTATCAAAATGTAATGCAACCTAAAAACAAACTTGCACGTCTGAAATATTCAAAATTTCAAATAAATCTGTCTTTCATGTGAAACATAATGAAACTCAAAAATTTAGATCTTCCAAACATATAGTCACAGTTTTCATATAGACCTAACTTTCATACACCATTCTTTGTTTCCTACTAGGAGTTCCCTACCTTTTTTCTTAAATTATGCACCATTGTTTGTTTCCTAAATTTTAGAATTTATTCTTTTTATATACTATTTTCATTTGATCATTTACTAAATAAGGTTGCTAGGTAATAGAATAAAGTTTTTTTTACTTTAATACAAAATAGACTTTTATGCAATAGGTACACTACATTTGTTAATTCTATGTTATTCTAGTAGTTTATTTATTCGGTTAAAAATACAAATTAGGTTTTGATAGGAATTTTATTTTCTAAATCACCTATCTATATTATAATTAAATTTGAATTTTCAGTTATGCATTACTTATTCTATGAAAATAGTTTGGTAGCTTTTTACCAGCTGAACTTACATAACATACATGGTAATGCGACTTGTTGACATGTCATGACTAGGGGTGAAAGTTGATTGGATAAAAACCGAAAACCAAATCAAACCAAACCGAATAAGAAATTTGGTTTGATTTTTCTCTAAAATGATTTGGATTTGGATTGAAAATTTAAAAACCTAATTTCATTTGGATTTGGTTTTCACTTTGAAAACTGAGAAATCTGAAATACACCGAAATTCACTTTTTATTTAGGCCCATTTTAAATTAGTCCCAAACAACAACTCAACTCTCCTTTAAAAGCTTGTAACCCTAAAAAGCCTAAACCTATTTAAAAATCTCAGCACGCGTTTCTCCTCCCTCCTCCCTCCTCGCTCCTCTCTCCTCCTTCTTCATTTCTTAGTAATTACTTTACTTTCTTTCACTATCAAGCTTTGTCCTTGTTCATCCCTTTTCTTCAATCTTCATCTGTTAATCTTCATCAACATCTTCACCTTCATCATCAACTGATTTATCTTTGCTCGATTTTTCTTTTTTTGTTGCGTTTGCTTTTTTATTTTATATTTCTAATTTTTGTAATTTTTCTCGATTTTTATTTGGTAACTCATATAACTCGGTGTAATCGGTCCATTTGGTGTACTTGAGGTAAGTAAAGTAAAGTAGTTACTAAGAAATCGCTCGCTATTTTTATCCCTCCTCTACAAATTTTATTCCAACTAGAATCGTAAGATTCTACAACTTTAAGATTCTATCCGCGATTCAAATCGCTCGCTATTTTTGGCTAACAATAATTGTTATGATCATTCACCTATTCCGATCCAATTCTTTCCTCAGGTACGAGGTAAAAGGCCTTTTCGATTCTATAATTTTTGGGCTAATTGTTCAGGTTTCGTTGATGATGTTAACAAGATTTGGGATTCTACTATTCATGGTTGCATTAGCTTACAAATACAGTAGATGCTTAAGTTGCTTAAGCAGACACTTAAAGCTCACTTCCAGCATAATCTTGTTCAACTTCAATTGATCCAAGTTGAGAAGAATCACATTGCTCAGGAAAATCTTCACCGTTACCCTCAGAATCTTGTTCTTGCTAGTGTTGAATCATGTTCTTGCTAGTGTTGATATGGTTGCGTGCTAGAGACAATTACTCCTTATTTATCTAGCAACAAGCGAATTTCTATTGGCTCTAGTATGGTGATGATAACACAACCTTCTTCCATAACAACATCCATTAACACTAATCTCATCAAAAAATGATTAACATGTTGATTGTTTAAGGTAATACCCTTTTCAAACATGAACAAATTAAGAAAACCTTTGTGTCCATTTATTCTGAGTTTCTCTGTTGTAAAGTGAGGAATAAAAAGCATGTGAACATGAATGTCATCCAAGCTGGTTCCATTTTATGAATCATTTAGTGGAGATGAAATTAGCAAGCTTTGTGGAGTATAAATGTTAATGAATCACCTGATCTTGATAGATTTAATAGCAAGTTTTATAAGGATGTGTGGTCTGTTGTTGGTGTCGTTGTCATACATGTTATTCAAACACTTTTTCCAAAATGGGAGATTGTTGAGGAGTTGGAATATAGCAACCCTTATACCCTAAGTTAAAATGTTCTTCCGCTGGTGACTTTAGACCTATTTCATGTTGTCACATCTTGTAAAAATGCATTTCCAAGTTGCTTTGTTCTAGGTATCAAGAGTGCTTGGTAAGATTATTAGTCAAGCCCAAGGAGCTTTTTTGTCTGGGCCATATATCACTCACAATATCCTTTTATGTCAAGACTTGGTTAAACATTATTCAAGGAAATAGTGTTATCCAAGCTCTTTACTTAACACTAGTTGAAAAAAAGCCATTGGCTGCGAGACATTAGCTGCGGTTCTTCAAAGACGCAGCCTAAAATAGAAAAAAAAATATCGTGAAAAAAAAATATGTACAAAGACTGCGGTTTTTATAAAAACCGCAGCAAATAGGTCAAAAAAATATAAAGGTTGCGGTTTTGCTTATGGACCGCAGCAAATAAGTAGTCCAAAGTGCCCAGCCCAAAAGGCGCTTCTTGTGCTCATAAATTAAAAAGCTTAAGTCTACTTCTCTGATTCATATTGAAAAAACCCTAAGTCTTCTACAATCTAGCTACCGCCTCCTTCTCAAGACTTTCTTCTCACTTTCTCTAAATCAAAAAAACCCCAAGTCTTCTCACTTTCTTCCTTGATTCACATATCTACACATCAAAAAAACCCTAAGTCTTCTACAATCTCCGAATCACACATCTTCCTGATTCAATTCACACATCTCAGTTCACACATGTCCCTCAGCAAATAACAAATTAGGTCGAAATTGTTACTATTAATGGAGGTCTTAGTTCACACATCTCCAAATCAAGAAATGAAGCAAGACTTGTTACTGTTAATGGAGGTCCTCTGAGTTTAGACGAATCAAGAAACAAAGCAAGACGAAACTGTTAATGGAGGTCCGATTTTTTTATGGACGAAATCTGGTGGTCATGAATTGTTTTCTTTGTTCTTTGTTTTTTTTTTGTTAGATTTATTTTTTTTTTGTTTTTTTGTTGAAGATTCGTGAAGATTAATTTAGTTGAAGATTCATGAAGATATGTTTGATTATGTACATCAAACGATTTCTTCAGTAAACTATTTATTTGTTTGTTCTTTTTGTTTCTTTTTGTTCAATCTAGATCTATATGTATTAGATCTGTTAATGTATAAAACAAGATTAATGAAATTTAATTCGTTTTTGTTTCATTCGTTTTTGGATCTTCATTTTTTCATTTCGTTTCTGTTAATGTATAAAACAAGATTGTTCTTTCATTGTTTCATTTTTTTTTATTTCATTGTTCAATTGTTCTGTTCATGTGTAAAAAAAAAATTTCAAGTAACTATAGGCTGCGGTTCTATAAGACCGCAGCAAATGTTTATTTTCCATTTTGAAAAGTGACTATAGGCTGCGGTTTTTAGAACTGCAGCCAATACCTAATTTCTCATTTTCTGCTACTACAAGAGCTGCGAGACAAAACCGCAGCCAATACCCACAAAAAAACCGCAGCAAATGAGGTTTTTTCCACTAGTGTAAGCTATATTTGAGGAAAGCTTATGACACTATGGATTGGGAGTTTTTACATGATATGTTTGTAGCCCCCCAACTTCCTCCTCACTTTACCAAAATTGTCATGACTTGTATTTCCTCCACATAGTACTCTTTACTGGTGAATAGCTCCCCTTATGAGGTTTTCATTTCTAAACGAGGCTTACGGTAAGGGAACCCTATTTCCCTTTTATTATTTGTTATGGTAATGGTGATCTTCAATCAGCTCACATGCTCTGCCAAGGATTGCTAGTTTACAAGCTAAATCTACTAAATGAACTATATTATATCTAGCTAGTATCCCTAATGCTGTTGAATATGAGATTGCTTAAGTTGTTTAACTTTCTGTAATTTGTGCACTACCCTTCAAATACATGGGCAACCCTCTTAGCAACCCTCTCACTTCTAAGAGGATCTCTGTTGTTAATTGTGATGTTTGGTTGATTTGACTGCTCGTATAAGCTCTAGGTGCTCGAGCTCTCTTTCATATATTGGTAGGCTCCAATTGGTGTCTTTTGTGCTTACTAATATTTGCTTATAATGGTGTTAAATGTTCATCCTCCCAAAATCAGTGATTAGGAAGATTAGTTGTTCATCCTTCAAAAGTCAGTGATTAGAAAGATCAATTCAATATCTAGAGCATATTTGTGGCATGCTGATCCCAAGAATCCTTTTCCCGATAATGCAAAGTGGTCAGATGTTTATAAGAAGAAAAAAGACGGGGTCTTGGCCTTCGTAACATTGAGGTGTGGAATGAAGTAGTAGTAGGTAAGCTTGCTTGGCATATCCATCACTTATTTGAATCCTTGTGGGTGTGTTGGATTCATAGGGTCTTCACTAAAGGGGTTGATCTATGTATCTTCTACAACCCCCCCCCCCCCCCCCCCCACCCCTCCCCCCACCCTTTTGCTGTGAGTTGGTCCTTTAGGGAAATATGTCATGTTATAGACAAGTGGGCACATTAGATACAACAACAGTCCTATAACCTTAATGAGATTTATTATACTTGTTTTGTAGATGGTTCTGCAGTTCTGTGGATAAGATCATGAAGAGCATCCGACAAGAAGTTAATATTAGGATCCACTGACCCTATAAAAGCCCAAATCAATATTTGGTTTAGAGACCTTTTTCATTAGCTTCTTGTATAGTTTTGTTTATCTTTGGATGTTGCGCTTAATTTGTTGCACATGAAGAGTGAATTAGTGCAACCCTTCCTAGAAGGTGGACACCTCTTTCATATTCATGCGGTACAAAAGCAGTTACACTGTCTTTGTGTTTATAGCTGCTTATGTTTGGTACAATGATATTTTTTTTCATTTTCCAAAAACAATAACTAATATATAATATTTAATCAGATAACGGATCTAGCACGTAGCATGTCTCATGTACATTTAAACTCTTTGTCATGGCACCATCGCAATCTTCCTTAAGAGATAGGTGTTTGTGTGTTCATGCTCGAAGTCTAAGACTCCATTTCCTTGTGATTTGTCAACATTGGTATCTTTTAAATTTGGTACCTATAAGATGTCCATTAATTAAAAACAAATTAAAGATTGATAACAATTTTCTTTAATAATCAAGGAAGGGTCCTTTGTTCTTTTTTACCAGCAACATTACTGTCGGGCATAATAATTAAGGAAGGGTCCTTTTAAATCTCAATTTTGCCCTTTCACATGGGTTAAAGAAATCAATTTTTTGGGTAAAGCTAAAGTACAAAATATAGAGTTTTATAAAGAGAAAGATACTTCTAATGATTACATGTGAGGACTTAATTTCCCACCAAAATTTCAATACATTACATTTTGGAAAATGAATTCCCACCAAAACAGTGCTACTAATTGGCCTATATAAAGGCTTTACATTACCTTCCCCACATCATCTTCTCTTTATCATTTTACTTCAACTTCATTTCATCAGCTTGAGGATCTAGCCTAATTTTAAACATCAGTTCTGAAAAAAAAACAACCACAACATTTAAATAATTTGGGGAGGGGGGTTGTCAATAGTTAATTAATGCACATAAAGCACACATTGCACAATGTCATTGAAGTAGAAGTATTGAAGAATTACTAAAGCAAAGAAGCTACATGGATGAAAATCCAAATTATGACGAGAACTTTGATCAAGATATAGAGTTATTCATTTCATACTTTGAAAATATTGATAGAATGAATGACTATGATATTTTGGAAGAGTACACAAGTGAATCTTATAGGGGTGTAGTTGTTAGATAACACTTGGGTTTAACAATTCACAAACAAACTCAAACCCACAAGCAGAATTTCAGCCTAATGAACAACTAGCACAATAGCCTTTGAAAATACTAGAACAACAACCTTTTGAACCAGAACAATTGCCATTTGAACAACCTCAAAAGCCTGCAAATGAACTCAAACATCATGCAAATGAACCAGAACATCAGCCAATTGAAGAATCAGAACAGCAGCCACAATAGACAAGTAAAGAACCACAACATCATAGATAGGGAAATTAGCATTAAAATCAAAAAGTTAATTGAAGAATAATTAACTTATCTCTCTAAACCACCAAACAGATGGTTACCTAGAAGAACAATAAAAACAACTGCACTATAATATGATGTTTCAAGGTGGACAATTTGGAGACTTTAGGAGAATGCAAAAAGTGCAATGGTAGTAGGTAATGTTGTGGATATTAGCAGTAAAAAAAGAGAGGGTTAGGTTGGAAACGAAATGTGTTCAACATGGAGGCACTCAACGTCATCCCAATTGAAAAAAGAAAAACCATTAGGTTAATTGCTAATGAAATAAAGATGCGATATTCACAAGTGTATAGAATTTTAAAAACAAGAGATCTTTGATCACACACAAATTCTATCAAACCAAAGCTTTCACATGAACACAAACTTAGCTGACTTAACTTCATTTTGTCCCAGATAATACCGTCCATTGTTAACACAATACCAAAATTATGTTTGATGTACAATATAGTGCACATAGATGAGAAGTGGTTACATGAGCAGAGAGATACAATGATTTGACTTATTCTCATAGGAAGAAGAAGAGTCATATAGGTGTGTACAAAACAAGAATTTTATAGGAAAGGTCATGCACAAAACAATTTGGATTTAAGTCTATTTATTGCTCTTCAATCAATTCAATTCAGAAAATTTAGAGGTGGTAATAAATACAAGACTTTTAAATTACTCATGATATTAATACAAGACTTTTAAATTGATTCATATGATATTAATACAAGACTTTTAAATTACTTATGGATTCAATATGAGTTATGCATGCTTGAAGTACTTAAATTTAGAGGTGGTAATAAATACACACAACCGCATGTAGGAAAGAAAAGGTTGGACAGGTTGAGTGAATTACCAAGTCAACTTGAAGTTTTATCGGAACTAATAGATTCAGCACATCAAGTTTTATGTCACGATATAATTAAGGGAAATTATCAATGGTGCCCTTGAGGTATATATGCGTTATTATCAATGGTGTACAAAGTTTTTTTTTCCAATGGCACCCCTAACATTTAGGGGTTATAACAACCCTGACACTTTTGTACTTTTTTCCGTTAACTACACGTTAAGTTTGAAATGTAACCTAACCATGGTTACTTTGTTGATGTTTATATACCCATGTGTATTTCGTTTGAGAAGCTTGATTATCCTTCTTCTCTCTTCCCTATCATCTTCCTTCTCCTTCCAATGGCTACTTCATCCAAGAACTAGAGAAGTACCCACACTCACATCCACCATAAAAACTGATTGAATACAATGACAATGCAACTGTTTTCCAAAATTCTGATTGTTTGAAACACCAGACACTTTCAATGCATATGAGAGGCTTGATCCATTATCAACCACCCCTAATTGATACATATGAATGAATAATTTCAAAGCTTCCACGCTCTTTTTATTGCGATCATATTCAAAGAGCAAGTGATTGTATTTAACAACATTTGGTTTAGGAATTTCACCGAACACTTTGTGTGCACTGTATTCAACTCGATTATTTGGATAACCCACTTGACTTATGGAATAAATAGCAAAATTATGCAAGTAATTGAACTTAATGGTTTCAAACAAAATTTGTGGATGTCTGAAAAAGTTTGAAAATTGCCCATATTTTGCCTCTACAAGTCTACTAAAATGAACCCTTAAAAGAAACATTAAATGGTAACTTGGTATACATAGCTAGTTCAATACTTTCCTATGAAGGTCATTTTTATGATACATTTCCATGATTGTAGTCCGTAGACATAATCCCCAAATAAAATAAGAAAAAATCTACAACAACATAGGTAGAACTGCTCTGCCTTTCTACCCTTGAGTTTGCCATGGAATTGAGTTGGTTGGATTATTTCCTTATCATTGTGCCTTTGTGCGATTTAATTGGGGAAATATGAGAAAATATGGGTCATATTTGAAATTGCGGAAGAGCATTAAGGGATTTTTCTAGGTTTTGAAGAAAGGGCAACCATGGAAGGAGTGAAGAAGAAGAAGAAGAAGAAGAAGAAGAAGAAGAAGAAGAAGAAGAAGAAGAAGAAACTAACCCTAGTTAGGTTAATTTCGAAAACTTAACGGATTTATAACGGAAAAACTTAAAAAGGTCACGGTTGTTATTACCCCTAAATGTCAGGGGTGTCATTAGAATAGAAAAAGTTTGTACACCATTGATAATAACGCATACCTCAGGGGCACCATTGATAATTTCCCTATGATTAATCTCAATGTTCTTCCACATGATTAAGATTGAGATTAATTATCTATTGGAACTAACTTTTTGTAAATCTGAACTAACGCTCTTATTTTTTGTCAAGGGTTAAACATTATAGGCTTCATGTAAGATGACCTATTTTGTAAAGCACAGAAAGATATGTAGGATGCAACATTTTGTAAAACAAGGAAAGGAACACATCATATTTTGTAATCATACACATGAATTTAACATTGCTCACATCACTTTACGCACCTCTCTAAATAAGTCATTAAGGTTGTTTTAGATGATTAATTTAGTTAACATCATTCATCATTTGAACCCTAAGTTTTACTTGTGTCATTTCCCTCAAGAAGAAAGGTTAGACATCATTTTAATTAGCACACAAGTAACAAGGTTTATCCTTATCTTGACTGACCACAAGTGGCAATGAAACCAAAAATATATAGGGTTTGCCATAATTGAAAGGATTATTGATATTGCTATTTGAAAATGAAAAACAAACAATATTGCTATGTTGCAACTAAAATAGAACAAAGTAATTGAAAGGGCAATGTTGTTAAATCTCAATCACTAAATTGGCATGAAACAAAGATATTGTTTATGTATCAATGTCATTTGTAATCAACGAAAGTTGACAATGAACAAAGTTACTCAATAATGTACTAATGTCATCAGTTTTAACCCCCATCATCACTGGGACTTTACCGTTCATTTAGCCAACTATATCAAACATTTAACCCACAAATCAAACAACAAACACAACCAGCTCATAAAAGATCATCATCAAGCATGCAATCTAGCAACATTACACATTATCAGATCATAAATGATCATCATCAAGCATCTAATCCAGCAACAATGAACATGAACAACTCATAAAAGATCATTATCACGCATGCAATCCAACAACATTGAACATTATCAGATCATAAATGATCATCATCAAGCATATAATCCAACAACATTGAACATAATCACATAATAAAAGATCATTATCAAGCATCTAATCCAGCCAACATACACAATAAATGAGTGAAATTAAAGATAGGAATAGAAATGCTCATTTTTCACAACCGTGAATGCTCATTTTGGGGGGTATCCTTCTCTCAAACACTCGAGGATCTTCAAATGCAACATCTTTTGGTATAACCGACTCAATTTTGTGTGTTTTCCATACCACCTCATTATCCTCGGGAAGATCATAATAAGAAGGGGGGATCTTGCTCTAGGGTGTCAACTACCACAGAATCTCCATAGTTAAGGTAGTAATGATCATACCATGAACCATGAACTATACTTAATGTTCTCAAGGCACCTACTAGATAAAAAAAATCCCATTTATTTTCTTGATCAAATCACCCATTTTTCCAGAAATACAAACGAAATAAGATGAAAATCAGGAACTGGTCAACAAAATCAAATGAATATGAAGATTTTCAGTCGAAAAGCAAATGTAGATCTATAAAATGTCTTGAAAGTGAAATCAACCGAAAATCAAGAGTAGATCAAGAAAATCAGTTGAAAATGAAATCAACCAAAAACAACCCTCAAAACAGTAATAATACCATACTTTCATATCTAGGGTTTATAAAAAAATCAACCTAAAAAACCCACAAAAACAGTCAAAATACCATACTTTCAGATCTAGGGTTTATTGAGAAAATCAACTGAAAAAACACACAAAAACAGCAAAATGAAGATGGAATCCAACATGCATATTCAAAGACTGTTGATGGAGGAAGAGGGAGTTTGATTGTGAGGAAGTAGCATGCATTGAAAAAGGGTTAATAAGGGGAAATGAATCGGTGGGGGGTTCTAGGTAGAGTCCACCGGGCATTAAAAATGGGAAAATAGCAGGAATTAATAATGGGGAAATAGCAAGTTGGGAAGTAGCAGACATTAACAAATGGGGAAGCAAGGAATTAATATGGAATGAAGGTCAGCAGACATTTAAAATGGGAGGTTCTAGAGTCATTAATAAGGGAAGTTGGGGGTACGGTAAAATAATGATAGGGCACAAGGGTTGGGATAAATAATTGGGGGTTTGATCATGAGGTGAAAAGTAGGTGAGAATTAAGTAATTAAAGTAAAAAGGTAATGTTGATTTTGATACGTGGGGAAGGGAATAAAACGGGGGTAAGATAGTATAGTTGTTTTTTTTACCAAAAAGAGTAATGTTGCAAGTAATATAAAATGTCCAAAAATGAAAAGTGATCCAAGTAATATCGAACGGAGGAAGTATATATCAACAAAATAATGCTCTCGTTCTAATAATGATACCCATTTTAAAACCAAATTCTATGATGTGATTGTGAATGACAAACTTCTAATCAGCTAAGTTAACTAATAGTCTCAAAAAATAACCAAATCAGCTAATTTAGCATTTTGTTACAATCATCAAAAGAAAAACCGTTTTGGGAAATTTATAATACTACCCCTTTCCAATTTACTTACAACTTTTTTACACAGTTTAATGTACTAATTTAATCTTTAATATCTCAAACTATACATAATAAAAAAATTATAAAAATTGCATATTAATAATTTTTGCGTTTAGACAAATCAAATGAGATTCCACTTAACTACATTTTATTTTAACTTATAGATTAAACATTAACCAATAATTAATGATGACAAATACATAATGCAATATTCCTGATGTTGGAGTCATAGTGTAAAAATGCGGTAAATGTAGCGATTGCGGTAAAGGAACGCTGATGCGGTAACGGGAGTGATGCGGTTATCATATCACCTAATTGTCGGTCAAAACTATAAGATATCCCTTAATGTGGTCCAAAATGCGGGTTTTTTACACCTTTACAACGCGGAAAATATCGGTTCATTTGTTTTGAAAACCTTTACAACGCGGCCGATGCGATGCGGCCTTTTTTTTTATTCTATGGTTGGAGTACTTCTAAACGGAGGTAGTAAGTCCCGTTGACAGATGCGGTCAACGGAGAGAATAAAAACAATTCACCACCCTAAAAACACCTACTTCACTCACAACTATGCAATCAGCAAACTCCAACCTGTTTGTTCATTTCTTTTTTCTCTTTCATTTATTCTTCAATTTAACCATCAAAGCAACTCACAACTCATCATCATCTTCAGCAATCATATCCAGATTCCAAGAATATCTCAGAATAAACACTGCGTATCCAAATCCCAACTACTATGAAGCCGTTGATTTCATCCTTTCTCAAGCTAAATCCTTATCCCTTGAATCCCAGACATTTGAATTTGTCAAAAATAACCCATTAGTCTTGCTCAAATGGACTGGGAAAGACCCCAATTTGCCATCAGTACTCCTCAATTCTCACACCGACGTCGTTCCGGCTGAACCTGACAAGTGGGTTCATCATCCCTTCAGTGCCCACATTGATTCTCATGGCAATATTTATGCCAGAGGTTCTCAGGCAAGCAATCTCAATCAAATTTTAAAAAATTATTTCAATAAATTTTATTTGAGTTTTCAGATTAGGGTTATTGCATGTCTGCTGTGTTTCGGTTTGTTAGTTCGTGGATGTGGAATTGAGTTTAATCCAGATTAATGAATTCATTTACTTTCTAAAAATATTATGGAATTTAAATTCTCCTTCCACTCTAAGGTTTTAGTTGAGTTTCCTATATGGTATCAGAAGCCAACGTACTTCACGGGTTCGAATCTCAATTACCCCTTATTTAAATGGAATATTCAGTGCCTATGCGTATTCACACTTTTAGCCAATGGAATCTCGAGTGAGGATATAAGATATCTTGGGTCTGAACCATCAGTGTAAGCTTAGCTTTTGGTTGAGTTGGTTCCTTTGACAAGAGATGGATTGTGGTGGACTTTAATAGGTTAAGAAAGGAAATTGCTGGTTCAAAATCATAAATTATTTTACAATTGAAGCAAAAGGGTTTTTAGCAAGTTATGTGTTTTCATTGAACCGTTGGTAAAAGAAAACCTGTGGTTGGTTTTGTCTAGGAACCTGTTCGATCAAAAGCAAATTTACAGGGTTGATATTCTACTTGAAACACAGTTGGATAAAATTCGAAGTCGTGAGTGATGAACTTTACCAACGTTGGCTTCTGACACTGTCTATAACAAACTCAACTAAAAGTTTAAACGGGTTATGCTGTATCAGGATTTTATGTTCAAAGTTTCCATGATCATGTTTTCTGATACTTGAGTATATGGGAAAGCAAGCCATAAAAAATTCTGTTTTGATCATTTTTTCTTGTTGTCAAAAATACTTAATATATGAATGCTGCGTAGATGTGTTTCAGGTGTCTATGTTGACTTAATATAATGTTTTTCTATGTACATGTATTATGTTCTTTACTTGCAGGATATGAAATGTGTGGGTATGCAGTACTTAGAAGCTATTCGGAAGCTTAAGCTTTCGGGGTTTGAACCCACTCGTACTATCTATTTATCATTTGTGCCAGACGAAGAAAATGGAGGACTTGATGGTGCGAAGAAGTTGGCGGAGTCTGATGTGTTTGAAAAAATGAATGTGGCCTTCATTCTTGATGAGGGAATGCCATCACCAAATGAGAAGTATCAGGTCTTTTATGCAGAGAGGTCGTTGATGTGGCTGGTGATTAAGGCTACAGGGTCGCCTGGGCATGGAGCCAAGCTATACGACAATACTGCATTAGAAAATTTGTTGATGAGTATTGAAATTATACGGAATTTTCGAGAAGCACAATTTGATATGGTAAAGACTGGCTTAAAGCCTGAGGGAGATGTGGTTTCAGTAAATATGGTGTTTCTGAAAGCTGGCAGACATACTCCAAATGTAAGTCTGTGATTTCATTTGCCTCATACTTCATCATGATTATGTATCGGAACTTCAGGTTTGCAAGTTTAGTAGTTTACGCCTCGTAAATTTAATTGGCTTTTTACATAACTCTAAATTCTATATTAAGGTCTCCTGTCAATTTTCTAAAGGAAAAATGAAATTATTGACAAAATGTATTTATAGACCTGATGATAATGATGATGATGATGATGATGCTTATGGAATACATGATTGTTGTTGATGTGTAGTGTTCTTTGTACATGTGATTTATAGCTCTTTGGTTTTAGATAAAAATGGACTCATTTAATCATATGCAATTTTTATTTATGTTAAGTTGCACATGGTTTTTTCTACCAAGGGTCAACCGGAAACAATTTCTTTGTTAGTGTTATTACTAACACGGGAAAATTGCATACTTTCGACCCCTAAACCCCACCTTAAGTGGGAGCCACTTAAGAGCATTGGGTAATGGAATGCAATGGATTGCTTTGAGAGTTTTTCAAGCTGAAATAACCTTTTGTAATCAATTTGCAAACACTTTTCTTACTTAGCACTGTATAAATCTACAAGACTGCAATCAAATTTTGAAGCTTTGCTAGCATCTTTGTCTAAGACAGTGTAATAAGTTGCTCTATTATGTTAAAAGACACTTTTTAGAGATTACAAATTTACATTTACACTATGTTTGGATGGAGAGATTTGGAGGGAAATGATTTCCTTTGTTTGGATAACAATTTTGGGAAGGAGGGATTTCGAAGGAAAGGAAACGGAGGGACTAATGTTCCTAATTTTATTAATTACCATATCTTTCCAAGAGGGCAAGAAGACAAAAGTTAGCTCAAATTACAAAAGTTCGCTGGCCTAGCAATCTCATTATGATCAACTAAGCAAATTTCTCTCGTTCGTGATATTAAATTCATCATCAAAGGTCACTGTCAAGTTTATCATCTCCATCAAAAAGTTTGTGTCCAATTTTGGCGTAACCCATATAGGGTCTATAGACTAACATTTCTTAGTTATAAATTAGCATTAGATGGTCCAAAGAGAGTACAATCTGTCGTACTGATAATCTGTTATGTTAAGTTGTTTTGGCTAATAAATTCAACTCCCTCCGGATTAATCCTTTCGGCAATGTCGTTGTTGGGTTGTTGTTAGATTTCACTTACATGGAGGCTTGTTTTTTCTAACAGGGTTTTGTCAGGAATGTGCAACCTTCTGAAGCTGAAGCAGGTTTTGACATTCGGGTTCCACCAACCGCTGACCTTAAATCACTTGAAGTACGTATAGCCGAGGAGTGGGCCCCAGCTTCACGCAACATGACGTTTGAGGTCGGAATTGCTTCCTACACCTTTTTCCATTCTTTCTCTCCGCCTTCCACTTTCTTTGAGATGCAATAGTGGATTGAAAAAACGAAAGTTTTACATGTTTTCCACCCAAGATGTTCTTCGAAATATGAAATAATGTGCCTACGAAACAGGTTCTGTTCGTTTGGCTTATGCTATCCTGATTTTTTTTACATGGCAGTTTGTTCAGAAAGATCCTTTGCTTGACAAATTTGGCAAGCCAATCATGACAAATGCTGATAGTTCAAATCATTGGTGGGTCCTGTTTAAAGAAGCTGTCCAAAATGCTGGTGGAAAACTTGAAAAGCCAGAAATTCTCCTAGGCTCAACTGATGCTAGTTTCTTTAGGCAGCTAGGCGTGCCAGCGATAGGATTCTCTGCCATATCAAATACACCAGATCGCGTACACGATCACAACGAGGTACATGCTAGTCCATCTGATTAGTACTTGAAACATCCCGTGAGCCTTTAAGATATAAGATTGTATGAAATTCAAGCCTCGAACGTTTGTGTTACAGTACTGATTTTCTAACCTTTCTGTTTTTGGTTGGCGCAGTTTTTAAACGAAGAGGAATATCTGAAAGGAGTTGACATATATGCATCAATCATCAAAGCTTATGCATCTTCTACTGTGCATACTAATGGGAATTAGGAGTATTAATAAAGTCAACTTTACTAATGTTTAATACGTCCAATACAAACAATAACTTGTGTCGATAATTGGGATTCAATGACAATATGTTGTAGTAAGGACGGAAACTAGATGGATCATGTTTGACATTCAATAACAGGATTAGAACAAGAATAATAGCTCATGAGTCATGATTTAGATAACAATTGTCCACTTAAACAAAGAGACATCTTGATTTATTAGAATTAATGGTAATACTTGTAAAATATATATATAATCAAGAAAGAAAGAAAGAAAACAAACTAACCATTCTAACTAACTATACATATATGATCGGTTATAAAAAAAATGAATAAATAACTGTGGCTAACTATAATTCTCAACATCCCCCAACATTGTCGTGGTGTCGATTATGCCAAGTGTGAAGAGAACAGGCTGAAGGTTAGTATAGGGAACGGTCTTGGTTAGGATGTCAGCAAGTTGTTGAGTAGTAGGCAGATATAGTAATTGGTTTAATCCCTCCATGATCTTCTCTCTTGTAAAATGGTAATTAATCTCTATATGTTTGGTCCTTTAATGAAAAATCGAGTCTCAAGTCATGTGAAGGACCGATTGATTATCACATATCAATGTTGTCTTTTACTCTTTAGTATACAAATAATCATTTCAGTGTAGTAAATGATAATACAAAAGCAAAGAACTAAAGCTTCTCAAGATATCATGTGGCTTGTCTGTTTGTTTCCCTACTTTTAGAAATGTGAGTTTAGCATCAAACTGATCTCAGCAGCAACTTAATGGAACCATCGAATAAATCACATTCTGGTGGTAGCCGCCTTCCATCCAGACACATAAACATAAAACATAAAGCAAAGGCGAAAGTATATTCTTGAAGTTCTGTTATATGTTATTACTAATTTGTATCACAAATGCAAAACACAAAAATTATGTCCAACTATATGCGGACAAAATGACAACCACTAAAATTTAGTGGTTCATGTAGCCTGCCCGATCTTTTGGGATTAATGCTTAGACTTTTGTCGTCATTAATTGTTATCTATGAAGACAAAAGCGGATACAAACTTCTGTCTTACCTCGTTTACTATACTTTACACATTCATCTAAAAATTGACAAAGGAAAACATATTTTTTTATCTTCTACCAGTAATCCTTGCAGGAACAGGTACCATCCTGAAAATGATGATACCTTACTTGGTCTCTAATGATAATAGTCCTCTTCTCTATTTTCGCGACAAGCTTTGCAAAGAGATGACAATCCCCACAAATCCTCAGGTTCTTCCTGATCCTAATAACACTCTCTTTCGGTAAGCTCATCAAACCATATACAATCGCGAGTTTCTCACTGTGGTACTGGAGCGACTCTTCTTTTTGCTCCCCCTCGAGATCTTGCAAGATGAAGTTCGTGTCTGGGACATAGCCTACAACTCTTAGTTTATGAAGCAACTGATTCAGCTCCCTGATAATGTCATCTATTTGAGGATGTGACGCATCGCGGAAAATGAAAGCATGAATTTGTTTATTAACTTCAATCCAGCTGCATCCTGGTTCTTTTTTAATTCCTCTTTCTCTCATTTTCTTCCTCAGATTCATGGAATCTTCCCATCTCTGAGAATTCTCATAAATGTTTGAAAGTAGTATATATGTCCCCACATCATCTGGTTCAAGATTCAAGATTTGCTTAGCAGCATAAATAGCAATATCTGTATTTTTGTGAATTTTACAAGCACCTAGAAGGGTTCTCCATGTCACTGCATCAGGTTCACAGTTCATTTCATGAAGTAACTTTACAGCATCATCGAGCTTACCCGCCCTTCCTAGAAGATCAATCATGCACCCATAATGCTCTCTTCCAGGATCAATCCCAAAAAGCTTCTTCATTGATCGAAAGTAATACCACCCTTGTTCCAAGAGACCGGCATGACTACAAGCAAATAAGACCCCAACAATTGTTATGTAATTTGGCCGAGTTCCAGATGATTTCATCATCTCGAATAATTGTAGCGCTTCTCCACTGAATCCATTTTGTGCTAACCCAATTATCATGGTACTCCAAGAGATTACGTCTGTCTCCTTCATCCGAGTAAAAACCAAACGCGCATCATCTAAACCACCACACTTGCAATACATATCTAAAAGGGCGTTATTTAGAATTAAATCCCGATCATACTTCAACACATGAACATGAACCTGTCTCCCTAATTCTAACAATGATAAACCAGTAACTGCTCTCAGAGTGCTTGTTAATGTAGCTTGGTTAGCTAGAAAACCAGCCTTCTTCATCCTCTTGAAAAGATTCATAGCTTCATCACCGTCACTGTTTTGGGCAAACGCTCCAATTATCGAGTTCCAAACAACTAAATCCCCGGTCACAAACTCCTCGAAAACAGCCCGTGCATTACCCAATTCACCCCACTTTGCATAAACATCAATCAAAGCACTCCTAACAAAAACATCAGACTCTAAACCACTCTTAAATACACCACAATGCAGCTGCTTAAGGCTCAACAACCCATCACAAGCTCTCAAAACTGAGGAAAATGTATACATATTCGGTCTAACACCTTCCCTAAACATCAAAATCAAAAACTTGAAAGCCTTGTGACTAAGTTTAGCATTCGAATAAGCTGAAATCATTGTAGTCCAAGCAACAACATTTCTTTCAGGCATTTCATCAAACAGCTTCTCTGCTTCAACCAATAAGTTGAGTTTAACATACATATTAACCAACATGCTAAGTAAAAATGATTCAGGTCTGTGCCCATTTGAAAACAAATGCTTGTGAATATATTTGCCTTCCTGAATTGCCTTACAAGAAATACAACATTTTATGAGCTCAGAATAAACAGTACAATCCGCCATTAGACCACGGTTTTCCAAGCTTTTCATAGCAGTTATGGCTCTGGGTAAATCTCTTTTATGGCATAATTTGGTAAACTCTTCAATTAAAATAGAGTTATTTGATGCATTTTGTTGTAAACTTATTGCTACTACATAAGAACGTGACAGGAACAAAGATATTCTTACGGGTAATTTTAACTTTGAAAATAGTAAACTCATATTTTCAAACTTTTGATTTATTATCATCAAAGTTTGTCAAAACTTTGAAAATAGTAAACTCATATTTATCTTAATGATGACTAAGAGTTGATAATTTATCATTTAGGCTGAATTTTTGATGTGAATTTTGGAGGAATTTTAACAAATAGGAAGTTATGATAGACTCCTGTCCAATTTCAATTTTATCAAGCTATTTCTCTTCAATTCGTTTAAATCAAAACATTATATAAATATCAATCATATCATCATACATTATATAAAATACTTGAAAATTTCAAGTGGAACGATTTAAGAGTTTTTCCAAATGACACTTATTTATTGGCTTTAAAAATAACATGTTATTTCATCTTGACCAATATTTTTACCATTAAGTATTTTTGACTAACAATTATTTATAGTTAAATTGAGTAAATTAGATTATATAATATACTGCATAATATATTATTGACAATTTTCATAATTAAAGAGTTAATTTATACATATAACTGTTATAATTGATTGTTTTTTACTGCATAATATCTCTGACTATATTTTTTCAATATCATGTTTATAGAGATGCTAAAAAAAACCGTGCAATGCATGGGTTTTCATACTAGTCGATAATTTTGAAGAAAAATTGTTGAAGCTAGAATTCAATTTTTTACTTAAGAAGCATGAAAAAAAAAAATTTCTAACTTCATGTTTTTTTTAATAATTCAATATTTACTTTATTTTTTCTCCCAGCATATATTCATTAATGTAAACCACCATAACCCCGCTGCTTAAAACACCACAACCTTACCCTTCCTCTAGCTCACAGGGTATACCGTGAGCAAATACATATTAAAGATGAGATTATTAAAAAATTAATCAATTGAAATATTAGATCATTTTTTACTATTATTTTTATTGTTTTTTTTTTGAGATAATTATTTTTATTGTTTAAGTATGACAAATTTAGATATTTTAAAGTTGAAATAAATGCATTGACATGTAACCTAAATGGGACACATGAAAAGGACAAAAAGAGTAATATTTTATAAAGAAAATGATATTTAGTTAAATGAAGTGTAAATATAGTACGTTAAATTTTTTTATTTAGTACTCCCTCTGTTTCTATTCACACATTCCGTTTGGTTTTTGGATGCTATTCTTCATTCACTTTATATTTGTATTAGGATAGAAACCCGTGCAATGTATGGATTTTAAATACATTAATATTTTAATAAAATTTTAGACGAATGAAAATATTAAATAAAGATGAGTAATAAAGTAGTTACATATGTATATTGTAATTAAAAATGAATTAAATACAAAGAAATACAAAATAGGTTGTTAATAAAGAGTTTGTAAGTTTTGAAACATCTCTTTACATATGCATATTTAATATTATTCACCAACACTTAAGTTTGAGAAAAGAGAAATGGTATGAGCAAATAATTGAAATGGTCAAATGGTCTAATTCTATTGTAATTCCTGCCATTAAAGTGAAACCAAATTTTTATTTTTATAAAGGAATAATTATGTTATATAAAAACTGATTGCTTCACACATATTCCAATTAATTTGATGATTTTTGGCATTAGTTTATTTATTTCTACAATTGTCATCTAGTCCAATATACATCAAATTTTCCTAAAATTTAAATTACTAGTATAAAAACTCGTGCAATGCACAAAATTTTTAATAGGAATGCAGTTACATGCTATCAATCATCATACAATCTTATAAAAAGAGTGTAAAATTCCACATGGCACTCTCTGAGTGACTTGCCATATGAAATTTGTCTTACCAAGTTTAACATTAACTCATTCATTTTTACTTCATATGAGTAGTATATCACAATTAGATATATTTTGTTAATTTTCTTAGAATATAATATTTTTGAATATAAAAGACACATATTTGCCTTAAAAAGTATGACAATTTTAATTAATACTTATATTAACAATCGAATTTTTATTCATTGAAATAAGTACATATTCTAAAATTGTTTATTAAGTATACAAAAAAATATAATTTTATACTAATAACATGTAATTGCATCTCTATTTAGAATATCTTAAATATATAAAATTTTATACTAATAATTTCGTGCATTGCACGAGTTTTTATACTAGTATAAAATATGTTGTTAAACTAAAGTTTATAGATTTTGAAACACCTCAATATATACTACACTCAATTAAATTTTTTCAAAAATGCAAATGTGTAAATATGGAAAGTCAAAAAATGCAAATAAATCAATTCCATTAATATCATCCAATGAAAAAAAGACAAATGACATGCTCACATTCAACTTGCTTTTTTTCTAAAATACATTAAAATTAAAAGATTGTATGATGTTATATAAAAATTGATTGCTTCATACATATTCCAATTGGATGATTTTTTGCATCAATTTATTTGTTTTTATATTTGTAATCTGGTCTAATATACGTCAAATTTTCCTAAGATTTAAAATTGTAATAAATGTAAACTAACAATGTATTTTGACCGATTTTAATGAACAATCAATCACCTAAATTGCTGTAACTTTTTATACAAGTATAAATTTAATGATCAATCAATCTCCTAAATTGTTCTATTCTTTTATATTTGTACACTGTATAAATTTAATGATCAATCAAGCTCCTAAATTGCATTGTTGTATACGTTAATATTTTACCACAGTATAATTACAATTGGCTGATTGCCTTCACAAATATTCCAATTGGCTTATTTTTTGCATCAATTTATTTGTTTCTATAATTGTCATTTGGTCCAATATATTTCACCTTTTTTTCTAAAATTTAAAATTGTATTCATGGTAACCTAATAATGTATTTTGACTGATATAAATGATTGTTCAATTTTCTAAATTATTGTATACTAGTATGTGTTCCCGTGCATGCAAGGATGTGCAAGTTTATTAATTTATACGAAATTTTTAATTGATTATTTATAACAAAATTTTACTAACTTACAAGAATATTAGTAAAAGTAATCTAATTTTACTGATAAAAAGTAATTTTTACTAATGAATGTTTTTCTTTACTAAGTAAACTGATTTTTCTAAGTAAACATATCAATTTATGATTTACTAAACACAAGCCAAATTAGTATGAATTAAATGACTAAACTATTAATTATACTTTTCTAAGTAAACATATATTTTGGGTAACTTACATTTTTGTAAATTAAATGACTAAACTATTAAGTATACCTTATTTACGATACAAAAATAATTAGAATATAAAATAGTTGTTAACTATAAATAATGTTATAATTAAACTCTTAAATTATGTAAAAATTAGGGTTTATGGGGTTTATTTATATAATTGAATAAGCGATACAACAAGAGAAAAGTTTATGAATTATGAGTGTTAAATTTACCTAATTTTTATTAATCTTAATAGCTACGTACACCTTAAAATCGCAGCCATTAAGCCGCAGCCAATAGTTTTTTTTTCACTATTTAAATGACGCATGGTCCTCTTCTAATGTTGATATCTATAATCTTCTATATATTACTAAAGCAAAATACTGCTGACATCGTCACTTTTTAAAATTGCTCATGCATTGACCTTAACAAAAAATTTCCCTCGAACACACAATGGTGATGTCATTGCTATTATGACTACTATTTATATTTATAATCTATAACTATTACTAAAACAAAACATTGCTCACATCATCACTATTTAAGATTGCTTATGTGTTGTCAGCTATATTTTATTCTTATTTTATCCTCATTGTTTAGTTGGAATATGTTGGAATTTGATACAGCTATGCTTGTTATTTTATTTAGGATTTTACACTTGGTTTTGTGTTTCGTTGTTTTGTTGCATTTTAGGTAAAACTCATCAAACCAAGCATAAATCAAGCACTTATGACATATGTGTCACTACCTGTACGGTTTGATGGTGTACCCCGTACAATTGTGTCTGGTCAAAATACTTGTGATCTGTCATATTTCTGGAAGAAGTTACAACAAGCTATAGGGACTACGTTGTTGTATAGTACGTCGTTTCACCCGCAGACGGATAGACAAACAAAGAAGAAAATCAGATTGTATAAGACACATTAGGCTCTATTGTTATGGAGTAACAAGGGCCGTAGGATAACAATTTAGATCCCGTCGAATTTTCTTATAACAATAGTTACCATGCGACGATTCAAATGACTCTTTTTGAAGCGTTGTATCAGCGTCTTTGACGTAGTCCGATGTATTAGGATGTTTCATTAAAGCTACTACTTTGGGACCAAATTTGGTACTCCAAATGATAGAACAATGAAATTTATTAGGGATAGAATGAAGGGAACTCAGGCCCATCTGAAGTCTTATACTGATTTGAGGAAGATATTACTGAGATCCTGCTGAGATCCTTAAAAAAGCTAGGAGAAGAAAGAGAAAACAAGATTGTAAGAGATTAATCATGGCTCAACGAAAGTGAAGGTATGGTTATTATAATTTTTGTATGAACACTACTTTCTCCTTGCTTATTGATGACATCAAAGTGTGTTCTTTCACGTTTATAAACCAAAGAAAGTATAATTAAATGTTGTGCTCACCACCATAATGAAAAATTAATGCTATACTATAACCTATTGAAAAGAGGACGCTCTTTAATAATGGGTTTTATATTCTGTCAAGATAGCATGGTGTATGTCTTAACAAAGCTTAGAATTTTTTTTAGTTGGACATGTTCAGATGCATACGTTTTTCTATTCCTTATAGCTATCAATGGTTTTGAGACCTTGAAAGAATGAATAAGAAACTCTATTAATTTGATTTGAGCATTGTGCATTGGTACTAGCACAAGTGGGAACTGATCTACATTTTAATTATTAATGAGTAATTACATTTATGGTTGTTTATTAGTAAATATACTTACTTGTCCTGTGGATAGTGAAGATAACCAGAGGGAAACCGATTCTAACTACTGCAAAGATGTTCAACAATGATCATGGGATAAGCGTTCTGATTTCCTCGGGATTGAACTTATTATGTTTGTATAGTTGCACTATGTTTTTCAATAGCAATATTTAGGTGTTTGAAGTATATTTATTTAGAATTCTTGCTAATCATGATGGTGAATTCTGGTCTAACAAATAGTATTGGATGTGTTTCTTCCATCTCATAATCTATTGTGACCGTATATAGATGTTGTTGATGTTATCGCAACCGCAAAATAGGTTGTGACTACCGCCACACCACCCACATTATCTGCAAAAGTGTTTTTGCCCCGTTACCTCTGCAACATTCACAGAGATTTTGCACTTGGCTTGATAGTACAAACTAAACACTTCAATTTTGTAAAGCTTGACTAGATGGCTTTATATAATCTAAGGATATAACATTAGTCCAACTTCCATTGAATCAAACATACTTGGACTTGTAGAAAAAAATGAGTGAGAAGTACCAATCTATGAAACTTTATATAATCAGGCCCCTCAAGCTACCATGTAACAATCTATTTACAAAGTCAAGATATGAGAATTATTGCTCAACATTCAACATCTATTGTTTGACTCATAAAATTAGAATTTGAAACTTTTAGAGGCAAATCTATACTCTTAAAAATCTATTTATCTCTTTTTATTGAAGTGCTTCAACAAATTACCGACTAATTCATCTTGCAGACTTAACCAAGCTAGCATGTTTTTATGTCTTTTTGTTGAGTTTTTATTTTAGTTTGAGTAAATCTCTTTTAAGTTGTGAATGGCCCCAAGTTCAGAAATTCATGAAAAATAAACAAGGCCTCTTAGGGTTACTCTACCTCACCCATCTTTTGCATGCAATTCACAAGCATCAAATCCACCTATTAGACTCACAAACATTTTCCTTCCGCAAGTACGATTTTCTGCATGTTATCATCAAACCAAAAGTATATCTTAAGGAGGAAATGCGGTAATTGTTCATTGATTTGAGATAACGGACAATTAAATATATAACCACCATTATTATACAAATTATTACTTGAGGCCGTCTTTTGTAAAGACAATTCTCAAAAACCCCCAATTCTAAATATATATTTTCGCAACTCTAAATATAGATTTGAACTGGACTTTTGAGATTGTCTTTCAAAAGACAGTCTTTCAAGTGAATACCTGCCATTATTATAACATTTACGTTAAAAAGTTTAAATACCGAATTTGAAATATGGCAAATTAAGAATAAATGGATAAATCACATATGTAAGACAGCAAATGATTATTCTAAAGAAAACATCAATATTTTCAAACATATTATTGAGGAGTATGTTGCTGCACCATATGCACAATAGACAGAGTAACGGCCCCTAATTCAGTCACAAAATCGTTCTGCTCTGTTAAAACAGAAGGAATTCCAACATCTTTGAACCCTTCCTCACAACTATCTGCATCCGTCATAACACCACTCATCTTCGTATAAACATCATCAAATCGTTTCTTTGAATAATCTGTTACTATTTCGTTTATTTCATCGATTGAATCTGTGTACGATTCCGAACAATCTTCCAATGCCGCTTTTTCTTTACTACTCGTCGTTTTATCTTCAATTAGACGATTAATCAGAGAAAGAGTATTGGTTGCGTTGTTTTTGACCAAATTGATGGAGATTAACCCTAAATCTGTGAGATTCGCACTTTGGCTTTTGGGGTCTGAATTTAGGGCTTGTAAACAGAAGGTGTAATTGATTTTTGGGTCCATTTTTGCTGCATTTGTACAGGTTTGCTTTGTGATATCTTCATTTGGTATCACAATTGCGGAAATGGAGAGGGAGTAGCAGAGAATGAGAATGAACGGAAAGAAAAGGGAATTCATCATGGTTGATGCAACTTTTTAAATTTAAATTTTTTCGCCTAAATGATTTATAGCAAATCAAGGAGAGGAAAAGTTTTTATTTTTTATTTTTAATTATTATTATATAGATGAAATCATGGATATTATGTTCATTGTATTTTCGTGCTTTATTGCTTCCGTTCAATATCTTCGAAGATTTTGTTGCAACAAATCATGGAAGTATTTACTAAATTAGGGATGATCATGATCCTTAATCAATAGCAATTATCGATTTTTAAAATTTGTTTTTTCATTAAAATTACTTTTCTATAATTGGTATTTAAGAGAGAATATTTTGTATTGTACCCTCTACATAAGAAATATAAAGTTTCTTTTTGAGCTACTGTTGTATTAGACCGATTTTCGGTGAGAGGACTATAAATATAGAGCACATATTCTCATAATATATATTAGATGGGGTATTCAACTCAAGTATAAGAACTTTTTTTTATAAACTTATTTTTAAACTATTTTGAAAAATAAGTGCTCCCCCAAAATACACAACAAGAAAAGAAGGAGGTTTTAGACACTTGATTTTAGACGCTTCAGTAAGTGTCTAAAAAATTACGGAGTTTTTAGACGGTTTTTGGAAGACAGAAATAAGCGTCTAAAATATACAATAAAAAAGCGTCTAAAATTTGGTAAAAAAAAGAGCGGTATTTTTCCCTCCTAAGCCCTAAATGGTTACTTGAAACTCAAAAGATAAAATTTAAAATTTTCAAAAAAAAAAAAAGATAAAATTAAAAAAAAAATAAACCGGTTATGTGGAATACCATTCGCCCTATTCTTCTTCTCCTGGGATTCGACTTCCTTCTCCTGCGCCGCCCTCACCATCATCTCCCCTGCCTTTTTTTCTTTTCCGGCCTTAAAACCGGCCGGTAATTTCCCGACCATCCCTATTCCTCCATTAGTGTTCTCCGTCAAGCTTCTCCGTCAAAAGCCCCAAAATTTCGACAGGTTTGTCTTTAGCTTTTCATTTTTTTTAATTTCTTGAATTTGTATTATTTATTTGTATTATTTTTCTTGATTGTGGTTTATTGATCTATATCCAGTTTAATTTCTTGATCATTTGCTTTGTTTAATCAACTCTAAGCTGTCAAATCTTTCTTTTATTTCATTATGATGAGCCGTAAAGCATTCAATTCTATCTACCACCTCCCCCCTATCTTCAAGAATATGTTCAGATTACCTCGAATTCTCGACCCACCTTTATAAATAGTTTACCTGTTACCATTCCTATACTTTCTGAATTCCTATTCATCGCTGCTCTACCCTACTGATATCTCAACTTTGTAATACATTACTGCTTGAACAAAGAATAGAGTAGTGATGTGAGTCATGTGATTTATAAAGACAGGTTAGAACAACAATTCTAACCTGAAACTCCTGCTGCTTTGTTAAAGTTCAATACCAAATTTTCTAGTCAATAACTCGATATTAAGTGCCTAGTTAGCAGCCAGGCTCATCCCCACAGTAAAACACAAGAAAGCCTACCCAAGAGAAAACACTATCAATATCCTAGATTCAAAACAAGCTCTGAAATTTTATCTCTCATGATAGATGGTGTAAGTTGGAAAGAACTAAGAAGGATAAGTAATGGTGGGAATGCATCACTTTTCTGTTAGCTTATATTAAATAAAGAGATAAGCAGATTGGAAAACCATTACAGGATCAAAATAATGATTTGAATTACGTAATTTCAGCTTCTAAGAGAAATCACGTCATCCAAGAACATAATTAAACTCAAACTTTATTGATCTAGGCCATTGTATCTTCATCATTTAGAGTATATCATATAAAATCGATCTCTATCCATATCATTTATTTCTTCATATCAACATTAATCCGTCAAAAGCCCCAAGATGGTCATGTATTTTGTGTTTGAGTTTCATTTTCATTGTTGAAATTTTTATACTACTGTCAGATTGTTGGTCGTGTATTTCCGGTCAGTAATAGCACATCTTCAGTGGTTGATTGCCTTATGAATGAAGCGAGAAATAGAGGAGGTATGTCAAAACTTTTTAATTCAACCAAATTACACTTGGTTATCTTAATTTGATATCATAGTTTGGTTGTCTTGTATAATTTGATAATCTTGATTTGATTATTTTGTATAATTGTATGGTAATGAGTATATCCTAGTTTAGTATAGTTGCTGCTTGTTAAAGGATTCTTCTTGTAATTGTAATTGTAATTGTAATTGTAATTGTGATTGTACTTGATAGCCCCATTCTCAATCTATTTATGATGATAATATTGTGATTGTATGACAATGAGTATATCCTAGTTTAGTATATCCTAGTTTATTAATTTGCGTTAGTTGAATGTGAAATGTGTTAAATATCATATGTAGACCTTTAATAAAATAACAAAATGTCATATATGGACATATGCATTTGCAACACCTTGTGGTAATTTTTGTTATAATGTTGGTTTTATCCTAGTTTAGTGTATTGTAGTTTATTAAGTCATGAAAGTTTTCTCGTCACATTGTGGTGTTTTTTCTTATAATGTTAGTTTAATCTTATAGGATAGAATGTCTCAACACATTGATAAGAGTTGGATATATAAACCAAGAAACAGTGAAGCTTATATTCGGGGAGTTAATGACTTTATAGAATTTGCAAGGAAAGGAGCACAAAATGGGAAAATTAGATGCCCATGTAGTAAGTGTCAAGTCAACAGAAAGAAATTCTTACCAGTAGAGGAGGTTGAGAGACATATTTTGTTTAAAGGATTTTATAAGGAGTACAAGGATTGGATATTTCATGGATCTATGACTCTTGCAGATAATGTGTTTAATCAAGGTCTTTCGATTGAAGTTTCTAATGAATCTGATCTCATAGGTCAAGATGATATATCGGGGTTACTTCGAGATGCGTTAGGGTTGAATATTCCTATTGTTCCCGAGTTTGCTAGTGAACACCATGATGAACAAGAAACCAATGAGACAATAGAAAAACCTAGTGTTCAATTTGAATCTGATGAGTTTCCTTCCCAACAACCTGATGTGAACTCTTTTTCTGAAGAAGTAAATTATAGTAAGCTACATGAAGCATCAAGTGAACCTCTTTATGAAGGTTGCACATCCTTTTCCAAGTTAGCATTCATCTTGCATCTTTTTCATCTGAAGTGCATGTTCAAGTGGCCTAATAAATCTTTTTCAATGTTGATCGATCTTTTACTTGATGCATTTCCTCAAATACAAAATTTTCCTTCTTCATATTACCAAGCAAAGAAATTGATCATGGATTTAGGTTTAGGGTATGAAAAGATCCATGCATGTCCAAATGATTGCATGTTATATTGGGGTGAGATGAAGGAGAAAGATTCTTGCTCTGAATGTTTTACTTCAAGATGGAAGAGTGAAGCAGATAAGGATAAAGTTCCCGCAAAGGTCATGAGAAATTTTCCTTTAATTCCTAGATTAAGAAGGATGTATATGTCATCTAAGATATCTAACGACATGAGATGGCATGATTTACGTAGAAGTAATGATGGAATTCTTAGACATCCGGCTGATGGTTTAACATGGAAGGAATTTGATGCACGATACCCAGAGTTTGCGAAAGATGCTCGTAGTGTTAGGCTTGGTCTTGCTAGTGACGGTTTTAATCCTTATCGTCTTATGAACACAACTTATAGTACATGGCCAGTAGTTTTGATTCCTTATAACTTACCTCCATGGTTGTGTATGAAGCCATCTTCACTTATTCTCTCGATAATAATTCCAGGAAAAGAAGGGCCAGGGAATAACATTGATATTTATATGCGTCCTTTGATAAGTGAGTTAAAATTATTGTGGCAAGGTGTTAATGCTTTTGATTCGTACACCAATGAAAATTTTACACTTCAAGCAGCTTTAATGTGGACAATAAATGACTTTCCTGCGTATGCTATGTTATCGGCATGGAGTACAAAGGGTTATAATGCTTGCCCTGAGTGTAATTACTCGACCCCATCTATACGGGTTGGAAATAAGATATGTTACGTAGGACATCGTAAATGGTTCCCTAGTGATCATCCTTTTAGGTTTCAAACTAGTTTATTTGATGGAAGTGAAGAACATGGTAGTGCTCCATCACCGATGATTGGGTCCGAGGTTTTAAGAGAACAAGAAAGTCTAAAGTATGTGTACGAGAAAGCACAAAAGCCATATAAGAAACGAAAACGACAATCCAAGGCTGATAATGATGTCAATGATGAAGTTCTTTGGACTAAAAGAAGTATATTTTTCGATCTTCCTTATTGGGAGCATAATACCCTTCGTCACAATTTAGATGTTATGCATATAGAGAAAAATGTTTGTGACAATCTACTTGCAACACTACTAAATGTGGATGGAAAGAGTAGAGATGATGAAAATGCTCGCATTTTTTTTGAGAATAGGAATGTGAAACCATATTTTTGGCTTCAACGTCAAGGTAATGGTGAAGTTATCATGCCACTTGCCCCATATTGTATGTCTGGAGAAAGTAAAAAGTCATTTTTGCAAGTGTTGGCTTATGCACAGTTTCCAGATGGATATGCTTCAAATCTTTCTAGATGTGTTAGTCTGAAACAAAAGAAGCTTATGAATCTTAAGAGCCATGACAATCACATTTTAATGCAAGACATTCTCCCAATAGCTTTGAAAGCGTCTCAAAACTCCACAGTGGTTGATCTTATTGATGATTTATCTACATTTTTCAAGTCTCTGTGTGCTAAAGATATCAATCCTAATCAACTTGATGCTTTACAATCCCAAATAATAGAAGTGTTATGTCGAATGGAAATTGAATTCCTACCGCCCTTTTTCACTGTCATGGTTCATTTGTTGATTCACCTCGTGAAAGAGGTAAAGCTAGGAGGACCAGTTCAGTACAGATGGATGTATCCAATTGAAAGGTTTACATCAGTTGACATTGTACACTTTTCTTTTTCTTTTACTTGTTCTATGTAACTAACTTAATATATTTTTAAGGTACCTTGCCCATCTCAAAACGTTTGTAAGGAATAGAGCTCAACCAGAGGGTTCCATCGCTGAGGGTTACATTCTAGAGGAAACAATTACCTTTTGCTCAAGATATTTAGAAGGCGTAGAAACAATTTTCAATCGACCATCTCGCCATAATGATGATAATGGTGATTCATCAAGTTACTTATTCAACGCATGTGGTCGGGCAATTGGGAAAGTGAAAATAATTAAACTAGACAAGAGAAGTAAGATGCAAATACATCGTTATGTTCTTACCCAATTTCAAGATTTGCTACAACCATTTGAAACGTAAGTACTTAACATATGTAGTGGTGTTCGAAGTACCATGAATTACCTTTTATTAGACATAAGTTTAATGAATTTTTAAATTTCATTAATCACAGTGAATTCCTATCTCAAAAGCAGAGGGAAAATCCTAGAATTAGTATCACCAATGATTTGGTGATTAAATGGAAGCTGGAGGAATTTCCAGATTGGTTCAAGTTAAAGGTTATATTTGAACAATGTATTAATAATAAAAGTAATTTATTTTATTGATTAATTCACTAAACAATATATTAATATAGGTACAAAATATAGATGAGGACGATTCAGAAGGAAGAATGTTGATAGCCTTGGCTTGTGGTCCTAGCTCATATGCTAAAAGAATGAATGGGCATGCGATCAATGGTTTCAAGTTCAACACAATTGCTAGTGAAAAAAATCGCAAAACACAAAATAGTGGAATAATGGTGGAAGCTGACGGAGATAGATACTATGGAAGATTAACTGACATACTTGAAGTTGATTATCTTGGATCTTATAAAGTTGTGATTTATCGTTGTGATTGGGTAGACATAGTAAATGGAATAGAATATAGTGGTTCTAGAACCCGAGTGAACTTTTCCAAGTTGATTCACACTGGTCGTTTTCTATCCGATGAGCCATTTGTTATTTCAAGTCAAGCAAAACAAGTTTTTTATGTAAAAGATAAATTGAAAAAAGGCTGGAGTTATGTAATTGAAACTAAACCTAGGGACTTATTTGACCTTGGTTCTGATTAATTATCTAAATAAAATTTCTTTTAGTTTTTCTTTTTGTTTGATTTCATGATGTTGTAAGTTGGTTATCTTGTTTGGTCCTGTCTTGTTTATTCTTATTTGCCCCATATAATTGATTTTTTGTTTATTTTAAAGAAGTAATAATGATACATTCTTATATTTTTTGAATGACATTGTAGGTTTTATTGTCGTGAAATCATGAGCTTTCGAAGTAAAGATTCAAAAATCAACGCTGGAAATTATGTTCAAGTTAAACAAGAGGCAAGTGCAAACCAACCTCATATTCCGAAATTTGGACCTTTTCAACCGAAAACGTCTACTAATCCAATCAATTGTCAACAACTCCAAACCAATGTGACAACCACCAAGTCTCTCAAGGCTTCATGTCCCTCAAAAAACATTATGACTTCAACTTTGAAGAAATTTAGTACTACTCTTGTACATAATCCCCCTTCTAGTTCTAAACCTACTACCACAAAGCATAATCTCAAAGCTTTATGTCCGTCCAAAAATATTGTGTCTTCAACATTGAAGACATCATGTACTACTATACATGATCCTCTTATTTCCAAAGAACCATGTAAGAAAACAAAAGATCCCAAACCTACTACCATAAGTGAAGTTGGTCATTCAGATGAGATTGCAAAAGAACCATGTAAGGAAACAGAAGATCCCAAAGAGCAAGATGAGAATTTTAGTGGAAGAGGCATAATACTTCCAAAGGGAAGTAAGAAAGTATGGAAGTCGGGGGGTAAGATTCAATGGACAGAGAACATAAATGTAGATCCAGATGAGATCGTCCAAGTAGAAGGTAAACATACTTAAATGGTGTTTTGCAAATTTGATATAAGTTATGTATGCATTTAAAACTTTTAAAATTTATTAACAGAGTTAAAAGAAAACGAGCCTCCAAAACTAGGGACAATGGACGGGACGATAGTTGGTAGCCATGTTTGGTTCTTACCACCGGAAACTAAGATCATTGTTCATTTCAATGAGTATGATCAACCAGTGAGAAAAGGGGGACTGGTTCTTATTCATTTTTTGTCTGACTTGTCACGAGATGGATCTTTTTGTCCACTTGGAGCACAAAATTGGAAGCAAGTTGATGATCATTACAAGCAAAAAATCATTAAAATTGTTTGGGTATGTTATCATTCATTTTAAGTAAATTGGAAGCAGATTGTGCACAAATCATTAATATTGATTTGTTTTTTTTTAATGTAGGATAAATTTGTTTTGCCTGATAGAAAAGAGATTCGTCGAATGTTGTTGTCACATGTAAACATAAAGTGGAAGCATTATAAGTGGGAGCTTCAACGAGATTACTATAAGCCTAATATGACAAAGGAGAAAATTATTGAGAACATACCAGACAAAGTGATAAAGGAGCAATGGATTAGCTTGGTTTCTTATTGGTTCTCAGAAAAATTTAAGGTAATTATATCTAGTGTATATGTTAAAGCTTTACGTTTTTATATTAGAAACTAATAATTTAATATTGTCAGAAATTATCGACGTTGGGGAAACGAGCTCGAGGCTTGCAAACTCATATGCACACTACAGGGTCAAAAAGTTATGCTCAATGGAAGACAGAATTTGTAAGTATGACTACTATCTCCATCACTTCCACGACGTTCCTTTTTCATTGATTATCTATTGGTTTTATATAGGTTAAGTTAAATCAAAGAGAACCTAGCAGTTTAGAAATGTGGAAGCATACACATACTACAAAGAATGGTGGTTATGTAGAGGGTACATGCACTGAACAATTTATGGTATGCAAAAATACTAACTTGAAAATATATTACAAAGAATGGTGCTTTTATATAGGTTAAGTTAAATCAAAGAAACCTTTGTTTAAAATTTACATGCGTATTGTTATAGGATGTTGCAAAACGTAGAGTTGAAGAACGTTTATGCAATTCAAAACAACCTCAAGAAGAGATTGAGACAGAAGTCTTTAACGAATTGATGTATCAGGAAGACAAATCCAATAATCGTGTTGTTGGTTTTGGTCATGGAGTTACTAGAACTCGTGTGTTTGGAGTTGAAGCTCAATTACGAAAGAACAATATGGGTAGTTGTGGTGCAACTTCAAATGATGTAATGGGTCTTAAATCCTATATAATGTCCATCGAGAAAAAACATGAAGAAGTTATTTCCGAACTTCAAAAGAGGAATGAGGAGCTTGAAAAACAAAATGGTCAAATTCTAGCTCAACTTAATCGTTTTTCTTCAATCTTAGACAAATTTGATTCAAATCGAGAGACAAGTAAGAGTAATATTGTCACTTTCTATTTTCTATTGAATTTGACATTCAATACTTTCTATTGCTTAGTTTCTCTATTATGTTTTGTATGTACGCAGCTAATGAAATGGACACAGAAGTTACTCACAAGGTACTTTGATTTGCTATTCAAGGTATGAATATGACATGAATTGGGTCTTGAATTTTGTTCTAGCGTAAAGTAGATACTCAATGACATGATTTTCTATTTGTGAAATCTTTTGGATTAATATTAATGGGTTTTTGTTGTTGGTTAGTGATTTGTGAAATCTTTTGGATTAATGGGTTCTTAGGAATTGGTTTTGCATCATTTTGATAGCTCATAGTAGAAATTTGGGACATTTTAATATTTTGTATGGGTATTTAGGAAGAAGCTTTTAATTGTTGAGATTTTGACCATTTACAAGTCTAGGGTTTGATTTAATGCTTAGATGGTAAGAAACTTTTTGTTTTGTAAAAGAACCTAGAATAGAAACTTTTGTTAGAGTTTTGATGTAACAAAAAGAATGAAATAGCAAACTTGAATGTTACTTTATTGGTGTTAGAGTTTTGATTTAATGCTTCTTCTTTTGCAGATTTTAAAGCAACATGGTTATGCAAACGGGAGAGAGGACATCATCTTTTGGGTGTTAGAAAATTAACTAAATATAACACAACTTTTGCGTTTTTGGCTAACAATTAATACCAATTGTCCCTCTTGTTCCCTTGTGATTTTTTGGTGTTAGAAACTCAACTAACTATAACACAACTTACAATTCATTACCCATAGGTTATGATTTGCTTATGAACATGTTATGGTAATTAGCTTCACAAGTTTATGTAGAGAAAGTGCAATATTTTGAGCTTGCAACTCTTGATTTTGGTATATATATATATATATATATATATAGAAATGCTTATGTAAACGATCTTGATTAATTATTACGACATAGAGTAAATGCAATATTTGGAATATGTCAATGTAATTACTTATTACGGCATAGAGTAACTTATTATTCTTTTTTAACGCCAAAAAGTGTTTAAAATATTTGTATTATTTGACACAAGTAAAGTAAACTTTTTAATAACCCTTATATTTTAGACGGATAAAAGCGTCTAAAAATTATAAATTCCCGACGCTAAATAGCGTCTAAAATTATTTAACTTAAATAAAATACTTGGAAATCAACATTGTATTTTAGACGGATAAAAGCGTCTAAACGCTATAGTTCTTCGACGCCAAAAACCGTCTAAATGTATGTTAATCAAACAAAATACCTGAAATTCACTACTTTATTTTAGACGGATAAAAGGGTCTAAAATAATTTTAGACGCATTTTCGCGTCTAAAAACAAAAGATTAAGTGCTGTGATTATTTGGCGCAAAATAGTATTTAGACACTTTTAAGCGTCAACTGAATAGCACGTTTTAGACGCAGGAGCGCGTCTAAAATAAAGCGTCTAAAAGATTTGTGACGGCAAGTTTTTAGACGCTTTTCGAAGCGTCGAAAATTTTTTCTTAGACGCAAAAAAAACGTCGAAAAACTAAGTATATAAGCGTCTAAAACCTCCGTGTTTTGTTGTTGTGATACTTTGAAAAATAAACTTATGTTGAAATCGCTGTTAAGGACAACGTTTTTGTACCCATTGGGCCTAGAAGTGGAAAATCACTGCTTGCAGCAGCATTTTACTCTGAAGCAAAATCGCTGCTTGGAACAGCGATTTCCTCTCTTTCAATTTTTTTTATTTTTTTTTTTGTAAAAAAAATTAATTGTATAGTGTAGTAGCAATATTCAAACCTTAGTCCCTTGTAAACCGCTCGTATTCACTAACAACTATGCCACATTAACTTATTTGATGTTATTATACAATTAACACCATTTACTATGAAAATAATCTCCAAAAGTTAAAAGTTTCCTAAACATTATTAATATCAAACTTTGACTCTTATTATTCTTTACTTTTTTTAGATGGTATGAATATTTTTTAGAAAATGGTGTTAATTGTGGAATAAAAGTTAAAAGTCTCCAAAACACAATTAATATCAAACTTCTTTGATGGTATGAATATTTTTTAGAAAAAAAGAAACAAAATTAATGAGTTATTTTCATTATCAAGTAATAATTAATAACTTCATTCACATTTTGCCGTTTAAATTGTGGAATAAAAATTCACGTGCTTCAAAATAAGAGATTTCTTTTCTCATATTTTTTTATATTCTTATTTTTTAATATTTATATATTTAAAATTAATAATATTAAAAAATATTAAAAAGTAAATTTTTATTTAAAAATAAGAAAATTAATAATATTAAAAAATAAGAATATAAAAAAAACATAAATAAAATTAAGAATATGAATATCATTTAAGAATATTTTTATTTTCATGGATAGCAGAACCCACTTTTAGGCCCAATGGGGTACAAAAACGCTATCCTTAATAGCGATTTCAACAAAAGCTTATTTTTCGAAATAGTTTTGGGGAACACTTATTTTTCATAATAGTTTAAAAAATAAGTTTATAAAAAAATAGTTCCAAGTACAAGGCGCATCTTTTGTTGAGATTGTCTCATAAAGTAGTTTGAATTTTTAGTAGGAAAATTTGCCAAGAATAATCCCAACTATCATCCTTTGGCCAGAAATAATCCCAACTATTGATTATTTTTAAATAATCCTAACTATTGATGAAGTTTGCTGAAAACAGTCCCATTTGTTTTTCAACCGGTTGTAGCAAGTTTAGTTAAGTAATTTTTTTACCTTTTTTATAAGCTTCCTTCATCAAATTAGGTTAAATTACTTAACTTAACCTGCTACAGCCGGTTGAAAACCAAATGGGACTGTTTTTAGCAAACGTTATCAATAGTTAGGATTATTAAAAAATAATCAATAGTTGGGATTATTTCTGGCCAACGGGTGATACACTAGTGGAAAAAAAACTATTGGCTGCTATACATTTGCTGCGGTTTTATAAATGCGCAGCAATTAATTGGAAAAAAAAATAGGCAAAAAAAAAATCACTAAAAAGACTGCGGTTTTTGGGTTTGACCGCAGCCAATAACTCTTTCAAAAAATCAGCAAAATACTCGATTAGCTATAGGCTGCGGTCAAAGCTAAAAACGCAGCCAATAACTCTTTTCCAAAAATTTAAAACGCGGGTTTTTCAATTTGTTCTATTGTTGTATTTCTTTCCCATCATCTCTTCTCTCTACTAGAAAACCTAATCCAACCCATCTTGCCGCCGCTTCTCCCTCAATCCTGCTCCTTACAATTTTGCTTCTTTCCCTTAATCCTCTCCTCCCATATGTTTTTTGTCAAACTGATTCCATAAATCTCCTGTGTTTTTTTTCCCTAAAACCCTTTTCTTGTGGAACTAGAATTGAATCCTGCTATATTTGTGGTTTAGCAATTGGCCTTCTAATTAAGAGAATTGGCTCATGAAATTACTCGTCATATTCATCCTTCGTAATTTGCTAAATTGGTATGTAATATTTTAGTTTGTTTATTGTTTTAATCTTTGTTACTTTGTCTCTAAACTCATGCGTACCTTTCAAACTCCTGATGGTAAAATTATTAATGAAGGGTACTCTTTCTTTTCTTTTTTTAGATTATGGTTATTGTTGTTGATTGATCTTAATTTTTTTGGGTTGAAGTTTACTGGGTACATGATTTGTAGGGAAGTGATAATTAGGGCGAAGAATTAGAGGTCTTCCGCTAATTTTATCCCATCTAAATCTTTCCGTGCTCGACGAAAAGATCTTAAATTTTGTTGACGAAAATTTTACTTAAGAGCTTGAATTTTATTGATTTGATCTCGATTACAAATTTAATTGTTTTCTGCCTTTCGATAGGGAAAACTAAAAAATCCTAGTTTATTTTGGTATTTGGGCGTTGCTCAATTGTCATGGGATGCTAGTTATTTGAATTGATGATGGCTTGATGGTGATTTGTTTATAAAAGTGATTCCTTGATGTGCATGTAGTTTTTGATTTCCATTGTGGTTTTTTTATATGGTTTTTGAATGTAGTTTTTGAATTTTTCTACTTGTTATATGATATACTGCTTATATCATTTTCAACTTTGTGTTCATATATCTATTAGCTTCTCTATTATTCCAAGTATTCTTTCACTTTGTAAATGATGTTTCTTCATGTATGAGTTGTTATGAGTTTAATTAAAGAAGTCTAACCTGAATTTTTTTTTTTCTTGTGCTATTATTGGTATGAGTTTGCACATCTCCAAGGATCAAAAGGTTACTATTCTGGTCTATCCTTACTGATCAAAAGGTATGAGTTGGTATGAGTTTAATTAAAGAAGTTCTAACCTGTATTTTTTGAATGGTAGTGTTTGAATTTTCACTTTTTAAATATTTTTAAATTAAAATGTTATGTGCTGTGTGGAATTGTTTTGAATTTTTTGAATTATTTAATTCAATAAGAGTGATTGTAATTAGGATTTGATCAACTGATGAATTTTTGTCATTTCTTCCCTTTTGCTTGTTTGCAAGGGACTCGATTGTGCATTGAACTTGGTTAGCTTCCTATGCGTGCCTGTAATATTTGTTAGCAGAGTTGGGTTGTTTCTATTTCTTTGTAACTTTCGTCTTCTCCAAATGGATTTTGAGCTGATATCATAAGTTGCCTCATTTGGGAGTATTAGTGTCTTAGAGATGCAAATATGTTTAAGTGTTCTTGTATTCTATAACAGGTTGACTAGTTTTGATCCATCGCTACCTGTATCTTGATTATCATAACATTTCTAGATCTTAATTGATAGTTTTAAGGCTAATGACGTGTAGCTGTTTTTAACTTGGTTGCTTTATAGCTGATTTGCGCAACACATTATGTTATGTTCTGTGGTGGTGTTGATTATGTTATGTTCTGTGGTGTTGATTTGTGTAGCTGGATCTTAATTGCTTTATAGCTGATTTGCTCATTGTTTGCTTTATAGCTGTTTTTAACTTGGTTGCTTTAAAGCTGATTTGCGCAACATTTCTGGATCTTAATTGATAGTCTTAAGGCTAAGGACCTGAGGTTACTTGTCTTGTTGCAACATACCAATTGCATATTTCAGTTTATTTTGCTTTCCATTTTGGTTTTCTAGGTATATCAATCAGTTGGCTGAGTTTATTTTAGTGCCATATTTTTTCTAGAGATCCTATAACTATCATGATGAATTATGTTTTACTGAAATGATTGATGTTGATCATTGCATTGGCATAATTTTTAGGTTATTGGAGCACACTTTGAGAATATTGGATCCAAATCTTCTGCTGTGTACCTGGTTGTTGTCACTGATGCACAGAATATCAGTGGTTTGTTAACAGGAGGTGTGTATCATTTATCTTACCCTTCCTTGCAATTGAGAGTTAACAACCATTTAGACCTCTAGTTTAGCTTAAGCATAAGGCTGTTCATCGGAAGCTGGCAGCTGTTACGGTCTGTATACTTGAGTTTTCTGTTTTTGCTGCATGCTAAATTCGTTGAAGTTGATTCCTTGATACCAGTGTAGCATTACAGTGATTTACTCTACTGGTTTGAATTGGTGAGGACCTCCTTGAAGAAATAGAAGAGCAAAAAGATGATGACAATGAGCTATTTGAAATGGAAGACAATGAACGTGAGAGTGAAGCTCACCAAGGATTTGGAATTGATGGTCATGATCATGGGAATGACAGTGAACAATACTTTGAGATTGATACTGATATGAATGGGAATGACAGTGAACTATTTCTCAATGTATGATTATTAATGTATTAATTTTTTGCTCCACTATATAAATCATAAAAAAATAGTGCCAGTTGTATGATTATTAATGGGAATTGGAATTAATTTTTTGCTTAGTGAACTATGTATTAATTTTTTGCTCCACTATTTCTCAATGTATGATTATTAATGGGAATTGGAATTAATGCCAGTTGTTTCCCAATTTGGTTGCTCCACTATATAAATCAAAAAATAAAAAAAAAACAAGTAAAGGCTGCGGTTTTTGGGCAAAACCGCAGCCAATAGTGCATTTTTAATTTTTCAAAAATGCACTATTGGCTGCGGTTTTGCCCAAAAACCGCAGCCTTTAATTTTTTTTTTTGCTGCGTTTTTTGACCGCAGCCTTTCTTTCAAGATATTTGCTGCTACCACAAGTGCTGGGGTCCAAAACCGCAGCCTTTAGTGGCATTAAAACCGCAGCCAATAGGCTTTTTTCCACTAGTGATAGTTGGGATTATTCTTGGCAAATTTTCCTTTTTAGTATTATTAACTTTTTAATACAATATAATAGTTGGTGAAGTCTCTCTAGGGGTTTCTCTCTCTTGAGTTTCTCTCTACGAGTGTGGGTATCCTGTTCTTAGGGTTTTGAGTTCCTTTCTTTAGGATTGTTAAGTTCCATTCATGGAGGGTATTAGTGATCATGGGTCACTCTTGCTTCTATCCATAGTAATAGGAAGTTAGAAGAAAAATTGGGCAATGAGGCCACGGGAATTTTGAAATAGCTCGGGAAAAATTTGGGCACTACAAATAAATATTGAAATGGCGCCGGGAAAAAGCGACCAAATGAACTCATCGCCAGTGGTGACGAACAGGCGACGGGAATTTTGGACGCCATGTGGACGCAGCTATGGGGCGACGAAAGTTGGTAGCCATCTGGACGCCAAATTTTTTCAGATGGCTATGGGAAGTTGGACGCATGTTCGTCATTGTTTAATTTTTACACATTCATTAAATATCAATTATCACTAACTTAATTTATAAAAATAATCAACAATTTATTTTTAATTTTTCAATCTTTCAAACTTTTACTCTTTTTATTATTGGTCATCAATTTATTACTATTTTTTTTCTCTTTCATTTTAACAATAGAAATGAAAGTTTAATTTTTAACAAGTTAATTTAAGTTTAAGAAATATAAATTGTATTAAATTTTAATTTTGTTAATTTTCTTAAAATCTAAAGGGCCCCAATTTTAGAAATCTATAAATAATAAATAGGGCCTCGAAATTGTTTGCTCCGCCCTTGAGAAGTACTGATGGTTTGTATCTTAGGTCCAATAATTCCTTACGGGATAAGGCATCTCCATTGCCGGTCGCAATTCAGGAAAAAAAGGCAGGCCATGCATTGGACACTAGTGGAAAAAATCGTTAATTGCTGCGGTTTTTTTGCCATAATAGGCTGCGGTTTTGACTCGCAGCACTTAGAGTAAAAGCAAATGAGAAATCTTATTGGCTGCGATCCTTAAAACCGCAGCCTTTAGTCCGTTTTAAAAAACAAAAAAATTTTATTGGCTGCGGTTCTTGCATTGACCGCAGCCCTTTAGGGGTTGTTTTTTTATTTTTTTTTGTTGAATATTAATTAGAATATTGTTTCTGATTATTATGACCTTGAAATTGAAGATGATAAAAATGGTGATTTTGAGAAGAAGAATCAGTAAGAAGAATTAGAGAAGATTGATCCACATGCACTTCATTCATGATTTTTTTTACAGATCTTACAAAAAACGAAAAAAACTACCAAGAACTTACAAAAAAAAATCATAATCGATTGATTTAAGAACTTACCTAGAACTTACCAAGAAGAATCAGTAAGAATTAGAGAAGATTGATTTAAGAACTTACCAAGAACTTACAGATCTAGATTACTAAAGATTACAAATTACAAATCAAAACAGAATCGAAACAGAAATTACAATAGACCAAAACAAATTTATAAAGATTAATTAATTAGTAAAAACAAAATCAAAAAACTAAAAAAAACGAAAATTACAATATAAAAAAACTAAAATAAAAAAAACTAAACAAAAACAAAATCAAAAAATCAAAACAAAATCGAACGAGACTTAGATCTGGGCAAAATCCGAGGAGCGTTTAGGGTTCTTCAACCGGAAGATGTTGAAGATCTGGGCAAAAAAAACAAAAATTACAATCAACAATTTCGAACATCATCAACTGGAAGATGTTGAAGATCTGACCATGTCGAACATCATCAACCCATGGCCCATGGGTTCGAACATTTTCATGGGTTCGAACATTTTCAAATAAAAAAGAAGACGCTTTAACCCACACAACATTTTCGAAAATACTTAGGGTTTTATGACTTGAAGATCTGAAAATGAAGCTTTTTTAGGATGATGTTGAAGACTTTGTTTTAGGAAGAAGAATACTTAGGATTTTTAGGATGAAAATGTTGGAGACTTTGAATGTAAATGGAATTGAATGAAGAAGGCGCTGTTTTCAATGAAAATGGAATTAGGGTTTTGAATGTAAATGTAATTCAATGAAGAAGGGCGCCGTTTCAGCCTTATATTCACGCATTTTTTTTATTATTGGGCTTTTGGCTGCGGTTTGGGCCTAGTCCGCAGCCAATAAGTGTTCTTTTTTTTAAATTATGGGTATTGGCTGCGGTTTGTGCCTTGTCCGCAGCCAATATGTGTTTTTTTTTTTAATTATGGGTATTGGCTGCGTATATTTTAGAACCGCAGCCAATAAGCCAAAGCCAATGTCGATTTTTCCACTAGTGTAACGAGGACGTGATTGAATGGGTCAAAGATCGTAATGAGGAAGATGAAGATAATGATAAAATTGATCTGGGCCTCATTGTTAATTTGTGGACACAAAAAACCCTGAATCCTAATGCCTTCATAACCACAATGAAGAGTATTTGGATCGTTGAAAATGGTATTCAGATTACAAACAATGGGAGGAATCTTTATCAAATTTAACTTTTTCATTGGCGGGATAAACAAAAAATTCTTGCAGGACAACCATGGCACTTCGATAATATCTGCTTCTTCTTGAAGATATGAATAAGGCAATGAAACCATCAGATTTGAAGATTTTTTATCTTCCTTTATGGGTGAGACTTTATGATATTCCATTCAAAGGGCATGGGAATGAGGATAATGCTAGAGTTTTGGGGAACAAGATGTGATACCCCAGATTTAGCTTGAAAAGGGATTGATAGACTACTCATATCAATATGGTGCATCTTCTTTTCTAGGGAGCCGATTTGCTCAGAACTCCACAGTTAAGCGTGCTTAGTGGGGAGCAATCTAAAGATGGATGACCTACTAGGAAGTTTTCCAGGTGCGCACGAGTGCGGCCAAAGTGCGCTGGAAAAACGTGTGTTGGTCTGTGGGCCAGTCTACAGTCTCCATGAGTAGTGGTCGTCGAACCGTTGGACCCAGGTGTTACAAATGGTGTCAGAGCAACCCTGCGTCAGTGGCTGATTGTGTGTTCAGTGCACCTAACGAGGGGAAAGATTCTGAAGTGACTATCCAACAAGGATGTTGTATTCCTAAGTGGAGGTGAGTATGATACCCTAGATTTAGCTTGAAAAGGGATTGATAGACTACTAATATCAATAAGGTGCATCTTCTTTTCTAGGGAGCCCATTTGTTAAGAACTCCACAGTTAAGCGTTCATGGTGGGGAGCAATCTTAGGATGGGTGACCACCTACGAAGTTTTCTGGGTGCGCATGAGTAAGGCCAAAGTGCGCTGGAAAGACTTGTTTTGGTCTGTGGGGCCAATCTACAATCTTCATGAGTAGTCGTTGCCGGTCCGTTGGACTAGGGTGTTACACAAGATTAGGGAGTTTATGAAGATGGCTAAGCAAAAGAGGAGTAGTCTTGAAAAATCTTTACGGTGCGGGTGAATATTGATTTGCGTAATCCTTTAAAAGATTAGATTAAGTTGAAAATTCAGGGTGGCGACATATGCACTATTCTTGTAAAAAATAAAAGACTTCCCATGATTTGTTTCGTGTGTGGGCGTCTTAGAAATAGCTCTAATGAATGTGATGATTTTAATGGGGACGGTTTGCCGGTGAAAAAGTTCAAGTCTTCATTACAAGCTTCGCCATAGAAAGTCTTTAATGATAGTGAAGAACCTTCTTGTGATGGTAATCAAGAAGTTCATATGCTTTCTTGCAGTCGCAAATTATTTTTCAAAAAGAAGGTCGAGTATGATCGGAAAAAGTTAGCAAAAAAGGGGGTAGACAAGGAAGCGGATGAGTTTCTCAACATGGTTTCGATCTCTGATGCAGAACCGGAGGTCGATAGTAAGTTGATGATGGAAATCTTTATGGGGTTAACTTGGTTGCTGAGATGGTTGATGGGAGTAATAGAGGGATTCAAATGAGGCTTGTTGATAATATGGAGGTGCATCCTGGTTCCTTAGAGTTGGAATCGACAGTAGTGGGTCCCACGAATTGGACCCTCGGTTATCAATGAGTATCTTTATGTTTTGGAATTGCAGGGGATTGGGGAGTCCCCGAGGCAATTCGAGCTCTATCGGATCTTATCCGTTTTATTTCTCCCCATGCTATTTTTCTTTTGAAACAAAAAGATGGGACTCTGAGATGGATTCAATTCGCCACAACTTAAATTTTTTGAATGACGTCTGGGTAGGGGCAGATGGTCGATGTGGTGGAGTGGCGCTATTGTAGTCTGGAGAGATTGATATTAAGATTTGGTCGTTGGGGCAACATTTCATTGACTTTGAGGTCAAAGAGGGATCGGGTGAGTATTGGCGTGGAACTGGCATTTGTGGATGGTTTGAAGGGCGAGGAGTAAATGGAGAACTTGGGATATGATCAGGGGTTTGAGTTCTGGAACATATGCCTTTGATTATGGCTGGGGATTTTAATGAAGTTTTATTCAAGGGTGAAAAGAAGAGCGGGAATGACTGTGATATGTCGTCTATCATGGGGTTTCCTAGTGCGATCGATTATTGTAAATTGAAGGACATCGGGAATGAAGTTTTATTCAAGTGTACATTGTGCATAATGCGTGGGGGAGTGGCTAGTAGGGATAATATCGGTTCTTGGTCGAATAAAGTCGCTCATTATGGTCGTATCTTGGATCATTGGGGTAAACACACTTTTAAGCACATTCATTCTAGGCTCCGGTGGTTGATGAAGCGACTTAAAAGGCTTCGTTGGATGGTTCAATCTTTTTCTGTAATCGAAGAGGAGCGAAGAGTTGATGAGGAAATTCGAGATATCCGCCGAAAAATTGAATAGAATCTTTAATTGATTCCAATGGTATCAACCAGGTGCAATAGGAGGTTCTCATGAGAATTATTGTTGACTATTATTTGACTCTATTTTCGTCTTTGAGACCTCCCATTAATGCGAATGATATTGATTCTATTCACACTCGTCTTTCTTCGGATATGGTTGATCGTTTATCCAAGTCGTTTGTTAATGAGGAGGTTCTTATCGCTTTGAAGGGGATGCATCCGGGGAAATCGCCGGGGCCAGATGGTTTTCCAACACTATTCTATCAGAATTTTTGGGATTTGTGTGGGGACGAGATTAGTAGTATGGTCCTTCATTTCTTGAACATGAGGGGGATGCCAAATAGAATCAGTGAGACCCATGTTATGTTGACTCGAAAATCAAGAAGTCGTTGGATATGAATCTTTTACGTCCAATAAGCCTTTGTAATATCTCTTACAAGATGATTTCGAAAGTCCTTGCGAACAGATTAAAATGTATCGTTCCAGACATCATAGATGACAATCAAAGTGCATTTGTTCCAAGTCGCTTATCACAGATAATATTCTCATCGCCTCGAAAGTATTCCATTTCATGAAGACTAGTGCCACTCGCAAACGGGGGTATATGGCGCTTAAGCTCTATATGAGCAAGGCGTATGACCGCATTGAATGGGACTATTTGAGTGGGATCATGTCTAAGATGGGGTTTCCTTTAGTTTGGATTTCTAGGGTGATGGAGTACCTTACATTTATTCATTCCTACTCTTTTTTGGTCAATGGCCATATTTCGGATGCTATTATTCCTCAGCATTGACTTCGTCAAGGCAATCCTCTTTTGCCTTACCTTTTCTTGTTGTGTGCCGAAGGGTTGGGAGCAATTTTAAAACATGCCTTTTACTCTAAAATGTTGAGAGGTGTGTCGATTGCTCGGGAAGCTCCCGTTATCACTCATCTATTTTTTTGCAGACGATAGTATAATATTTACCCAAGCTAATGTCCAAGAGGCTACTTCGATTAGTAATATTCTTCGTGGCTTTGAGGATCACTCGGGTCAACAGGCTAACATGAACAAATGCGAGATTTCCTTTAATTAGTCATAAGCTTGATGTTCGAGTTCGTCACCTTATTATTGACTCGTTGGGGTTTGTGGAGGTTCACATTCACAGAAAAATATATAGGGCTCCCGTCGGTGTTTGATAAATCCAAGAGGATATCTTTCGGGGCTTTACGAGATAGAGTTTGGAAGAAGCTGCAAGGATGGAAAGAAAAGCTATTATCGAGAGCAAGAAGGAAGTGCTTATTAAGGCTAATGTTCAGGCGATTCCCACGTTTGCTATGAGTTGTTTCAAACTTCGAGCTCGCATGTGTCAAGATATTAATTCTTTGGTTCGCAATTTTTGGTGGGGCATTCCAAGGACATGAAGGGTATCTCGTGGAAAGCTTGGGATTCTATATGTCAGTCCAAATCAGCTGGCGGGCTAGGTTTTGGGGATTTTGAGCTCTTCAACCTGGCTATGTTAGCTAAGCAGTTTTGGCGTCTCCACACTCATGAGGATTCTTTGATAACTCGTCTTTTGAAAGCTCTAAACTATCTGAATAGCAATATTTGGGAGTCTTGTGTTGGTTATTATCCGAGTTATGGTTGGCGTAGCATATGGAGTTCTCGGAAAATACTGGATATGGGTGTTCAATTGAAAGTAGGGGATGGTCGTCATATTAGAGTGTGGAAAGATGCTTGGTTTGACGTTCCAAGGTCGGGTCGAAATCTCTCCCCTTGTCCTCAAGGAAACAACGATGTTACGTTAGACAAATTCATCGACTATGAGAGAAAAGTGTGGAAGGTGTACCTCATAAAAGTCACCTTTTTCCCTTTGAAGTTGATAACATTCTCCGGGTTCCAATTAGTGTTTGTGGGGCACAGGATGAGCGATGTTAGGCTCTTAGTAATAACGGGGTGTTTCGAGTAAAGGATGCGTATCATTATGCTCTCAATTCCATTGATACGGCCTCGTGTTCTTCAGACCCCGATACTCTATGGAAAAAGATTTGGAAGCTTAATATCCCCCTAAAATTTGGGAATTCACTTGGTGTGCTTGTTAGGATATAATCCCTTATGGTGTTAATCTTAATCTTAAGGGTATTCCAGATTTTGTTCCTTGTATTCGGTGTGGTGATAGGGAATCCTTGCTTCATTTACTCCGGGATCGTCCTTGGGTGCTTAGTGTTTGGTGCGTAGCTAAGTTTTCGTTTCCGGATAGATCCTTCTGCTCGTTTTGTAACACCCCCGCCCAACGGACCACCGGTGACTACTCATAGAGACTGTAGACTAGCCCCACAGACCAACACAAGTCTTTTCAGCGCACTTTGGCCTCACTCGTGCGCACCTGGAAAACTTCCCAGGAGGTCACCCATCCTAAGATTGCTCCCCACCAAGCACGCTTAACTGTGGAGTTCTTAGCAAATGGGCTCCCTAGAAAAGAAGATGCACCTTGTTGATATGAGTAGTCTATCAATCCCTTTTTCAATCCAAATCTGGGGTATCACACTCACCCCCACTTAAGAATACAACGTCCTCGTTGGACCGTCATTTCAGGATCTTTTTCCCCCGCTAGGTGCGCTGAACACACAATCAGCCACGGTCGCAGGGTTGCTCTGATACCATTTGTAACACCCCCGCCCAACGGACCACCGGTGACTACTCATAGAGACTGTAGACTAGCCCCACAGACCAACACAAGTCTTTTCAGCGCACTTTGGCCTCACTCGTGCGCACCTGGAAAACATCCCAGGAGGTCACCCATCCTAAGATTGCTCCCCACCAAGCACGCTTAACTGTGGAGTTCTTAGCAAATGGGCTCCCTAGAAAAGAAGATGCACCTTGTTGATATGAGTAGTCTATCAATCCCTTTTTCAATCCAAATCTGGGGTATCACACGTTTAGGCATTTGCTCCGTTAGATTTGGCATTCCTATAGCTTGAAGGAGGTCGAGAAATTCACTACGATTTGTTGGCAGATTTGGAATGTCGGGAACGATATGATCTTTAAAAAATCTCTAATCCTCCGTTGTTGTGTGTGGGGAAAGCATTGGACTGACTCAACGACTACCAAAAGGCGATGTTCATTATGAATCCAGGGTCGAAAAGCAGTAGGGATTCGACGGCGTAGGAAGCTCCTCCTTTGAATCATATTTAAATTAACTTTGATGGGGCGTTTTCTGGTAATGGTAACAAGTTGGAGTTCGGTTCGTGGCTAGAGATCATAAAGGAATTTCATGTTAGCTGGGTTGAAATCCGAGTGGTTTGGAGGGTTTGCTGTTATGGCGAAAGCCAAAGCTCTTGCCTGGGCTGTGGATATGGCTTGATCTTCTGGCTGGGACTGCGTTTTGTTTGAAAGAGATTGTAAAACCCTCATCGAGGCGGAATAGAAGCATTCCAGTAGGGGATTTTGTATTCAGACGATCATCGGGAATTGTCTTTCTATGGCTCAGTCCTTTAGATTCGAGTCGTTTTCCTTCTGTTTTCGCGAATGTAATAAAGTTGCGCATTTGTTAGCTATTCGGGCCGTTAGTAGTTTTTGTTTCGAGACTTGAACAGATATTGTCTCGTCTTGGTTGTTGGATCCGTGACAAGATTAAAGCTTGCGATAAATTCTAATTCAGGTGTCATAATTTATAACACAATCAGACAATAGCTATTTAATCGTGACCTATAAGTCTTTATTTGGCATGATAAATATTTACCCGAGACATAATTGGTTGCACGAATTTTTTGTCACGATAAATATTTCGTTCTGACATAACTTTTGGTACTTTTTGTTTGCCACAAAAAAATTAAATTTCTCGTAGCAAGATTTGTGCAAGTGCTTGTTTGCCATGCTATTAATTTACCCGTGGCACAAGTTTTTGTTTGCCACGGAATTAATTTACCCGTGGCACTTTGTCACGATATATATTTACCTGTGGCAAATATTTTGGATATGATTGTGATATTTTGTTGAAACCTATTTTTCCAGTGGCAAGATCAAAACTGTCACGAATTTTGAATTCTCGTACTTATATGTGGTTTCCAATGATGACTGTATAAAGTCATTCGAGCTTTCACCTATTTTGAAAGTCATATTATTATTCAAGTCCCAAAACGTGGGCGTTATTGTTCATATTATGAAGTTATCAGAACTTTCACCTAGTATAAAAGTCATTATTATTGATGTCCCAGAACATGGGCTTTATTTATCATAATACGGAATCATCTAAGCTATCACTTAGTTTGAAAGTCATATTATTATTCAGGTCCCAAAATGATTGATTTTAGGCGATATTTTCTTAGTATTCATCTTAATTATCAAACATTTACCTTGTTTGAAAGTGGGATTCTTGCGAGTGTCAGATAGCTTGATAACTCAGACTCTTATTTAGCCCCCAAAACTAGTGATTTTGGGCGTTATTTGTCAAAGTCTTCATAGCGAGTATCACGTAGCTTGATAGCTCGATCATTTATTGATTAAGAGGACCTATGTCCGATAAGTATTCATCAATGTTTTCGAAGGATTCACCTAGTTTGATTCCTTATCTAAGTCTCGGGTGATTGACGGCTGGGCAATGCGAACTTATGTCCGATCCATATTCGTCAATGCGGACCTATGCCCGATCCATATTTGTCAATCCGGACCTATGCCCGATCCATATTCATCAATGCGGACCTATGTCAAATCCATATTCATCATTACGGACCTATATCCGATCCAGATTCATCAATGCGAACCTACGTCTGATCAATATTCATCATTGCGGACCTATGTCCAATCCATATTCATTAATGCAGGCCTATGTCCGATCCATATTCATTAAATGCGGACTTATATTCGATCTGAATATTCATCAATGTTGTCGAAAGATTCATCTAGTATGATTCTTTATCAAAGTCCCAAGTGATTCCCTATTGGGCCATATCATCATATCAGGCTCAAATGCCAAATCATCATATCAGGCTCAAAAGCCTAATCATCATCTTAGGCTCAAAAGCCGATTCATCATATTAGGCTCCAAGGCTGAATCATCAAAACTGGCCCAAAGGCCAAATATTTATTATTCACTGGGCTTCAACCAAGTATGGACTCATCGAGGTAAGAATTCAAAGTTTATTTTAATGGACGTAATTATATGGTTTCTTCCGTACATTCAATTGGTTCGCATCACAAGTATGTTTATTTCCGTATAAAGACTGATACTCTCGCTACGTTAAATTCCCTCCTCTATCCCTCTTCATGCGAGGGACTAATGTTACGGGGTCAATAATAAACCCATAATTTATTTAGTGAAACCATAAACCGCCCACCTTGGTCCAATAACTTCCCAAAATAACTACCCACTATTAACCGATTATAGCCTCCCATTATTATCTAAGATAACCTCCACTCTCCTAAAAATAACTCCCTCCTTAGTATTATAAATATATGTTTACATACATCATTTGTAGGGAACTAAGTTTTCATCTTCCTACCGTTACTCCACAAAAATATCCGCCCTCTTACTTACAATTAATACTTTAATCAAATATCCTTCAATTGATCTGAACTCATCCTACAAACCATTATCTTGTCTTCATCGATTATAATATATTCATTATGAATTTTGTATAATGGGATAATCGAAAGACGATTAAAGGCTTTGTATACTAGGATGAATGCATTGCTTGTATGACTATTCATTGTTCTTTGAGCCTACGATGATGTTGTCATAATGATAATTAGTAGAGTGATTGACAGGTAGAGAGTTAAGAGGTACTTGTGAGATGGCTCATAGGAAACCACCGTCCTTATTAATGAGACGCCTTCATGAATTATATTAATTGATTTATTCAACTCATATATAAGGTGCGTCTCACAGTGAGATTGTCTCATACAACACTTTGTGTTCGAAACAACTACTCTTCGATTATAAGGGATTTTAAAATAATGTAAACATCTTTATAGTTTATCTTTATTTTGTTAGTGTTCTTTTTTTTAAAAAAAATATATGTATAGTAAATGTCTTTTATCAAATTGTTTCAACATTATTGTATCAAATATAACATACTAATGTTAAAATTTTAACATAATAACATTAACATATATTCTTGCATCATTATTAAAAAATCATATTTTTACCTACATAAACATTTAAAACTTTGAACATGGCACTTGTTTCTAGACAATCATTGTAATATAGCAAGGATTATGTAATAAAAAAGTGTTGTAAGTATATTGAAATAAAAGAACAACTAATTTTTGAAACTAGCAATAGTTTGTAGTGTAGTAAGAATAAAAAGAGTGATTGCGGCGAAAACAGATATGGCCGCCCATGGATGGTTAAAGTATTGCCTCCTTAATATAGCTTTCCATTTAGTTCTCTACATATATCCTTGTAATAATATTTAGACTCAACAATTAATAAATCCTTGGTATGATTGTTTACGAAATCTGCAACTGCTTCAACACTTCCAAGACCATTACGGATCATAATTTTATTATCAACTAAAATTTGAACATCTTCACCAGTATTTATTAAATGATCAAGGAAGGATACATAGTCTGCAATATAGGTATTACCAAAGGAATAACATTATTCAAAATAGAGGAGATTTTTAAGCAAAGGTTCCATTGTCTCATCTATCTTAATTGTAGGAATTTTTTAAACTCCTTTCTTATACTCGATATCAGGCAATTGAAGACTTTCACTTGCAATAATTTTAACTCCAGATGCTTGTAAATCCTTCAAAGTCAAATAACTTATTTCCAAAGTATCATGATCATCTGTAGACATATCTTGTCTGTTTAGGTTACGAAGATTTAAATTATGTAAACAACACATCCAGTACAAGTGAAGCAAGTGCTCAACGTTTGTTGGATCAACACTCTGACTTGCAAAAGTGAGATTATTTATAAAATTCACAGAATGAAAAAAATAAGTTCCAAGCATGGTAGGACAAGCAATATTTGTGAACGAATAATTGGGAAAGAAAATACCAAATGAAGTAAGAAATAAATCATTTAGAATGAAAAATGGAATTTGGTTTTCCAACAGATATAGATCTCTCCATGCGCATTCCAATAACCATGATAGTTGATTCTAAATTTTTGGCTTCTTAAAAAATGGAGAAACTCGTACTAAAAAAAAGTAGATGATGAATGCAGAGTCCAAAAGCATCATATGTATGAAAGCATCAGAATTAATACCTGAATTTATTAATATATTTTTTTCATAACACAAACCAATTTTCACTTCGCGTTCTCTCACAAAGTTAATATAAAACTCCATGTTGTTCCGATGTGCATTCATCGGGTGTTGCAGAAACAAATTTAAATAAATCCATTTTACCTCTTGCATGGCTTCTAGTTTTGTATCTTTACAATAGACAGGACCGATCGAGATAACTATAGGCCGATAAGCATCTTCTCTTCCCTTTCGAATATACTCCGGAATTGTAAAGATACAAGGGGATAAAGATAAACAATCGATGGAAGCCAAATTATTTTGCATTGAAGGTGTTTCCTTTGAGTTTCCAACTATCATGTGTGTTCTACCTCCAATCATTGCCATCTTCATTTCATATTTATAAAATTATTTTAGCACACAGTGAAACAATTTTAGAAATATTGTATTCAACTTTCAAACTATGTGTGTGTGATATATATATATATATATATATATATATATATATATATATATATATATATATATATATATATATATATATATACATATATATATATACATATATATATATACATATATATATATATATATATATATATATATATATATATATATATATATATATATATATATATATATATATATAGGGGAGGGATCCAATGAGAAGGATATTGAAAATGAGAAGGGTAAGAAGGATTCTACACCCTTGATTTCACTTACATAAAAAAATCTATGGTCACGATGGAGCCAAAAACACATAATTGTAAAAGTAACTATGGTTCACAGAAAGGTAACTATAACATTAATTTTAAAATGTTCTTTTTTTATAACATAGTATCCTTTTTTTGATACATAGTAACCAAACAATTCAAACAAAAATCCTTCTCATCCTTCTCATTTTAGAATCCTTCTCATTTGATCCCACATCTATGTATATATATATATATATATATATATATATATATATATATATATATATATATATATATATATATATATATATATATATATATATATATATATATAGGGAGAAGTTCCAGTGAGAACCATCCTTATATGAGAACCGTGAGAACCAATCAGCCTTACAAAAAAGTGTTACCTTTTACTAAAAAGGTGTTACTTATGGGTAAAAAAGTGTTACTGTATTTTATGATACTATTGGGGAAAAATGTGTTACTTCAAGAAAAAAATTCTGAAAAAAACATAGAAAAAGGTGTTACTTTTTACATAAAAATGTGTTACTTTTCGCAAAAAACGTGTTACTTTATTTTTTTGAAAAAAAAATATTTTTTTTCTAAAAGTAACACATTTTATGCTAAAAAGTAACAGCTTTTTTTTGAAACAAAAGTAACGTTTTTTTGTTCAAAAGTAACACATTTTCTATAAAAAGTAACACATTTTTATCAAGGCGATTGGTTCTCACGGTTCTCATATAAGCTTGGTTCTCACTGGAACTTGACCCTATATATATATATATATATATATATATATATATATATATATATATATATATATATATATATATATATATATATATATATATATATATATATATATATATATATATATATATATATATATATATATATATGTATATGTATATGTATATATGTATATATGTATATATACATCATCCAAACTAGTCTGCAATCCAAACTAGTCTGCAATCCAACCCGTCTAATATTGACCTTCACAAGCAGGAAAAAGAGGTTGCTTTACAGGTGCGGAAATGGAGGAATGTTGAAGATAAGGCTCTCCACCAGAAAGCAAGGGTTAATTGGGTCCGGCACGGGGATGAAAATACAGCGTACTTCCATGCTACAATCAAAGAAAGGCGGGCGTCCAATAGTATCTATGAGCTCCAGGATAAAGGGGGCAAGTGGCTCACCAGCTCGCAGGAGATCCAAAACGAGATTAGCCAATTTTACCAGAGTCTTCAAGGGACTGCAACCAAAAACCTTGAGGTGATAGACAGGAGAATCATGCGAGAGGGGCCTCAACTGGATCATACCAGTAGTCAGATGCTCATTCAGGAGATTAGCTTGGAGGAAATAAAGGAAGCTTTGTTTGGGATAAATGACAATAAAGCTCCAGGCATAGATGGTTTTAATGCATGCTTCTTCAAGCGTACTTGGGACATCATCAAGGAGGATCTGCTTTGTGCCATTCAAGAGTTCTTCACCAGCAACTCTCTATTCCATCCTTTCAACTGCACATCGGTTACCTTGATCCCCAAATCAACCAAAGCCAACAAAGTAGGAGACTACCGGTCGATCGCCTGTTGCACTGTTATCTACAAGATCATCTCTAGAATCCTAGCTGGGAGGCTTCAAAAGGTGATGGGTGCTGTTATTGACCAAGCCCAATCAGGGTTCATTCCGGGAAGGCAAATGGCTGATAACATTTTATTAGCTGCAGAGCTTATTAAAGGTTACACACGCAAGAATAACAGCCCTAGATGCATGATCAAGATGGATCTCCGAAAAGCCTATGATTCTATTAGTTGGGAGTTCCTGTTCTTCGTGATGGGTGAGATGGGGTTCCCCCCGAGGTTTGTCGACTAGATTAGGGTGTGTGTCTCCACGGTCTCGTTCTCCATCCTAGTTAATGGCTTGCCCATGAAGCCCTTTGCAGCTCAAAAAGGTCTTCGTCAAGGTGACCCCATTTCCCCGTACTTGTTCGCCATTGAGACAGCCCCTATTTTAACAGCTTAATTAATAGTAATTAATTAAGTTAATTAGGTTATTAAATTTTGAGTATGTTATTTTATTGGGACTCAAAATAATATTTTATTAATTGAAGATATCAGTCGTATTAGATTTGGAACAAAGTAATTAAGTTATACGATGGAAAATTGAGATTGTATGGGTGTATGTAAAAGGAGGCTAAACACTCGTGAGATCACACATTATCTAAAGATATACAAACGGTAAAGTAGATAAAATTGTAACACGGGACAAAGAGGTGCCACGTGGCTCACATGTGTGATGACACGTGTGACACATGTCAAAAGGTGGGATGCCTTATGTGGCTTCCTAGCCACCTCATGTGTGCTTAATTTCTTATAAAACAACCTCTTGGCCGTGGGTTTTTGGGAAGCAATTCATGAGCAAATTTCTGTCCATTTATATTTTCCTGTTTTCGAGATACTTAGAGTCATTTCTGGATTTTGGTGTCTTCATGAGATTTGTAGAGCTTCGAGTCGCGATCGCGTAGGTACTTGAATCGCCTCTATACGAGTTTGTATGAGGAAGTTATGACCAAAATACTAACAGGTGTTCCGATATGGTACTAATACGGGATTTTTAATGTGAGAGTAGATGTTATGAAACAAATTGGGTATTCTATAAATTTAGTGTTTAAGGTTATTTATTGGGTATTTGAGATTTATGATTGGTGTAAATTTGGTTAAACACCATTAATGGTAACTCAAGCTTAGCTTTTACATGATGATTGATGATGAATTGATTGATATTGTAATTATCGACTGCTATCCATGGCATAGGAAGGTAATCCTACAAACACTATTATCTTTTAAATTTAATTTAAGTATTTCAAAGTTCAAGTTATGTTTTATAAGGTGTGATATTACTGCTATTTATATTTGAGCGAAATCGTATATTTTTGGTGTTCGAAACTTTGAAATTTGACTTTATTTGACCTGTCTTTTAATCTTTGATCAAAATTATGTTTCGTATGTTCATAGCTTGATAAATATGAGCTTTTAAATATTGTACTATGAAAATGAGTTATGATTATTGATTTTAAATAAAATCAAGTGATTTATTAATTCGTTTTATATTGAAATGTTCGACAATGAAACATCTTTGTTTTTGGGAATTGGCAACGGATATTTATATCCGGATTATTATGAAATCCTATAGCTTGATAATAGGTAATGGTTATTCGGATCGGTCTCGAGCCCCCGGTCCCGTTTCGTTCTTGCAAGAACCGTATTTCGGTGATGACGATCACCCGTATTCTCAGGATTTAGATCAAGCCTACTTCCTGACGGTCCATATATTCCCACGTTTTAAAGTGTTGTTATATTATTGTTTTCATATGAGTTTTGAATAAATACGTTTGGTATATAAAGTTTTGTTTGTTTCGCAAATGAATTTATATGTTCCATTTGCCGTATTTTGACTTTCGCTATTTACTTGCAAAGTAATAGCCGTATTTTGATTTCGCTATTAACTTGTAAAGTTATAGCCGTGTTTTGATTCGCTTTGAACTAAAGGTTCTTAGCCGTACGTGTTTATGTTGAAACCAAACGGTCTTTTAAAAGAGATTTTGCTTGATAAATTAATGTTTTATAAGGAGTTACTAAATGAGCAAGCGATTATATTGGAGATATTTGTTAATGACTTATATATAAATGTAATAGTTTGTTTGATTACTCAACAATTCAATTGTTGACAGTTCTTGATGGGGCCTATCCCTTACGGGGGATAGATCCATTTTCAGGTTAGCTCTGCTGTGGAGAGGATGTTTGCTTGTGTTATGTGTTAAGTGCGCGGCGAGGAGTTCTTTTTGATAGTCAAAATGTAAATTACATTTGTATATTAAATTGTAATATTTTATAACGTTTTGTAAATAATATTCACTTATTTAATGTAAAAGTTTTAAATACTCTGATATTAGTTGTTGTGGCTATCGAGCCACAAGTCAGATTCAGCCCAGACTTTTATAAGTCTTCCGCTGTGCTTTGTAGACAGTATTATAATATTGTTTACGCCAGTTTGGGCTGTTTCAGCCATAGCTATGGAATACTTGTCCAGGCTCTTACACAAGCAAAGCGACTCAAAGAGCTTCAGCTACCACCCCAGATGCAAGCTAGTCAAGATCACGCACCTCCTTTTTGCAGATGACCTCCTTATGTTCTGCAAAGCCGATATTGGTTCTGTCCAAAGCATGATGCGCACCTTCCATAAGTTCTTGAAAGCTTCGGGCCTAGAGGCCAACACGAGCAAAAGCAATGTCTACTTGTCCGGGGTAAACAGTCAGACAAAGGAGCAAATTATTCACTACCTTCAAATGGAAGAAGGCTCGTTCCCGTTCAGATACCTGGGTATTCCTCTTCACTCCAAGAAGCTGAACTCTCGGGATTGTAGGCCGTTAGTGGATAAGATTGTGGGTAGAATTGGGTTCTAGTCGTCAAGGCTCCTATCCTTTGCAGGTAGAATCCAGCTCGTTCGCAGTGTTATTAGGGGATGCAAAATTTCTGGGCTCAAATCTTCTGTCTTCCTAAGAAACTGATTAAAATGGTGGAGAGTGTCTGCAGATCGTTCATCTGGTCCGGTAAAGAGGGGATTACTAAGAAAGCTGCTGTCTCTTGGAAGCAAATGGGCTTACCTTACGCAAAGGGCGGCCTAAACTTGAGAGACATGTATGTGTGGAACAGGGCCGCTATCCTCAAGCACCTGTGGAATCTCGCTCGCAGTAAGGAGAACCTATGGGTGAAATGGGTCCACAGCTACTACTTGAAGACACATGGGGTTCATAATGTTACTCCATCCATTCATGCGTCTTGGAGTTTCAAAAAAATCATCAAACAAAGGAGACTTCTAGATCAACTTGGGGGTTGGGAGAAAACTACTAGCGGGGGATCTTTCTCCATTGGTAAGACTTATAATTTGCTGATTGCGGAGGAGCCTAGGGTTATCTGGGGGAACATTATGATCAGGAATGCTGTTAGCCCTAGTGCGAGATTCATCACGTGGCTTGCCATTCAGAATAGATTGTCTACCAAGGATAGAATAGGAAAATGGATGAACCTTCCCGATGATTTATGTCCTATATGTGGCGATTCCAAGGAAACCGCTCAGCATCTCTTTTTTGACTGCATCAATGCGAAGGAAGTCAGAGCTCGCGTTTTTAGCTTCCTACCTCGTGGTCTTGATGATCCCGATTTCCAATCCGAAATTCATCAGATGAGTAAGATAAACAAAAAGAAGACTGATCGAGCAAAGTTGATCGTGGGCCTCTAGACAGAAATGATCTACTGTATTTGGATGCAACGGAACAAAAAAGTTTTGATAGCCACACCTTTAATGTAAAGGATGCTGTAGATTGTATAGTCTTTAGATTAGCTGGAAGGGCAAACAGTAGAATGTTAGATATGCTTGTAACTAGTTAGCTAGTTTTTGGGGTTTTTGGGTTAGCGCTCTTCCTTTTGTCTAAGCGTTAGCGTTTTTGGTGGTTCGGGGGGAGTTAATTTCCTTCCCGAACGTCTGTTTAGATCTCCTTCTTGGTATATAATACACATTATTTGCCAAAAAAAAAATATATATATGTATATATGTATATGTATATGTATATGTATATGTATATGTATATGTATATATATACTACCTCCGTTAATTGTTTTGTGCAACCGCAATACAAATTGCGGTTGCCAATGCAATTTTTCTTAAAGCAAAATTAGAGAATGTGGGGTAATGTAATTAAAGGTAAGATAGGAGAGAGAAATAATGGAAGTAGGAATAGGTAAGTAAGAGAAAGAAAGAGAGAGGAAGTAGGAATATGTAATTTAGGAAAAAGTAGGAGAGAGAAAATGATGGGATATGTGATTAAAGGAGAGAGAAAATGATGGGATAGGTAATTAGATTGGTTATTTTTTACTAAAAAAGGAAAGTTGCAAATAACCTGAGCAAACAAAATGACAAAAGTTGCAGAAACAATAACAGAGGTAGTAAATATATATAATATCAGTATATATATATATATATATATATATATATATAAATATATATATATATATATAATATATAATATATATCTTATATATATAGATATATATATATAATATATATATATATATATTATATTATATAGATATAATTGTATATTATATATTATATATATATATATATGTATGTATATGTATCATATGATATATAGATATAGAGATATTATAATGTATGTATGTATGTATGTCTATATATATATATACTAATATATTATATATTATATTATATATGTATCTATAGATATGATCTATTATATATTATATATATCTATCATATATATCTCTATATATATATATATATATATTATCTATATATAGATATATATCTATATATATAATCTATATACTATATCTATATCTATATATATATATATATATATATATATTATATATATATATATATATATATATATATATATATATATATATATGATAATAAAAATTTAAATATTTTATTATAAAACAAAATATAATATAACTTTGAATTTAAGACTTCTTAATGAAGCAAAGTTTAATTTTATTAAGATTTGCAATTTAAAAAACTTATAACTCTATATAAGAATATATATTTATAGTCAATAAAATTTTTTTATTTTTAATGAGTTAAGCATTTCCTTAAATATCAAGACAATAAACAAGAGTTTCCATGTCACCAATTAAAAAAAGGCGAGAAGTTTTTTTTAAATAGAAACACGTGTCATAAGTTGTTTTTCGTTAGTATATTCAACTAGATAAATTTCCGTGCCAAGCACGATTTATGAATTATTTAAATAAAAAATTAGCAATCTTATATGTGTAATTAACTTAATATAACTCTAGACTTCTTAAGTATATTTAAACTATTCCCTCTGTTCTTTTTATTCTTACACCTTACTATAACGGGTAGTTTCAACAGTTCTTCTACTTTGGAATACTTTTTAGTTTTGGAAAGTTTTCATCCCACTTTTACCCCTTAAAACCCCACTTTCTTACTTCACACTACTATTTAATTATTGTCTCTTTCATACTTCCAATATAATCATTACTTCACACTACTATTTAATTATTTTTTCTCTTATACTTCCAATACAATTATTACTTCACAATACTATTTAATTAAAATAATACCCATTATAGCCCAAATATTCTATGTACCTTAATATTTGTGAAAAACCCAAAGTGGAAGAACAAATAAGATCGGAGAGTGTATAAATTGATTTGTTTAAAAAACTGTAAAAGTATTACTATTGGACTAGTATAAAAACTCGTGCAATGCACAAATTTATGAGTATAAATTAAATAAAAAAATAACTTTAAAGAATAATGCAATATGTATTATCATGATTAAATTTATCGAATATATCACTTTTTTTAAAGCAAAAATCAGATATTATTTTTTTCAATTATTTATTGAATACATCACTTTTCATTCAATTAGTTATGTTAAATTTGAGATAGTTTTATAGAATTGTTATGATAAATTATACCCCATACTATACCTAATTTAACTCTAATTTTAAAAATAATGAAATTTTTTTTTTGAAGAAAAGAGGCGAGGCTCAAACTTTATTAATGATGAAAATCAGAGAATACAATATCCGAGATCCAAGGTGGTCCCCCATCCCGCCAAGTTTGACAACAAAAGCTCGAAACCGACCACTTGGCAAGACGATGAGCCACTAAATTGGCCTCACGAAAACAAAATCAAAATGAAAAATGATCTATACAAGAGACTCTATGAATAATATTGTCGACTAAAATCTGAGTCTGGAAATTACGCGTGTGTAATCCTTGAAGAGCACGAACAATGGATTGAGCATCTCCTTCAAAAACAACCCGTTGCCAACCTTCCTCTATGGCAAGATCAACCGCCCACGCAAAAGCTGTCAATTCCGCTTGTTCAACATTAACATAAGGCCAAGCCGTCCTCGAGGCTGCCAACAAAACCTTGCCATTAGCATCTCTAGCAACGACGCCCAAACCTATCTTATCTTCTTGAGATTTAGTGGCGGCATCGACATTGAGTTTGATGAATCCATCGTCGGGAGGGTGCCAAAAATCATGCTGACGACGAGTAGGAGAAGAGGACACCGAAACCGCCGCTTTTTGATATTCCAAGAGCATGTCATGAGCTCTCTTAAAACAATGATCGGGGGCAACATACAATTTTTCAAAAATAAAATCATTCCTAGCACCCCAAATCATCCAAGCACAAGTACTAAAAAGCTCAATTTCCTCAATGGGCCGAAATTCTAATAACATTCCAAACCATTCACGAAATGAAGCCCAAGGAGAAAAGTCCAAAACCGAAGAAGCTTGACTCCAAACTTGTCTAGCCCATTGACACTCGAACATCACATGCATATTGTTCTCCGGTTGACCGCAACGGCTACACTTTTCCACATTCTCGATCCCTTTTTTCTTGAGATTAATTCCATGAGGTAAAATGTCCCATAAAGCACGCCAAAGGAAAATCCTAGCTTTCGGAGGAATATTAAGACGCCAAAGCTTTCGCCAAATAGGATCCGGGCCCATCGAGGAAGAAGCCTGCAAAAAGGAATTAAGAGCTAATAAGTATGCATCTTTAACACGAAATAAACCATCCTCGCTTACCGCCCAAGCCCGTAAATCAGGGCAATCAAAAGAACTAATGGGAATACGCCTAATACGCTCAATATCAATAGGAGATAAAATATCGGATAATAAATCAAGACGCCAAGAATGGCGTTCTTGATCGATAACCGTAGCCACCGAAGCATCCAAATCAAGCAATCTAGGAGCCGTAATTAATTTGCCGGTTCCTTGTCCCCCAATCCAAGCATCCGTCCAAAATTTAATCGAATGACCATTTCCCACTTTCCATCGAACCCCAAGATCCATAATATAACGGGACCCCCTTATGCTTTTCCAAACATAGCTTGAATTGCCTCCAATTTTTGCTTCCCAAATTGTCGAAGAAGGATAATACTTGGCCTTAATAACTTTAGCTTAAAGCGACTCAGGATTGCAATGTAATCTCCAAAATTGTTTAGCCAAAAGAGCGTCGTTAAAAAGACGTAAATCACGAAAGCCCAATCCTCCTTCATATTTGGGTCTACAAAGGTCCTTCCAAGCTTTCCATGGAATGCCCCGGGATGAGTTTGAAGACCCCCACCAAAAATTCCTCATAATCCTCTCGACCTCATCGCAAAAAGATTGAGGAAGTTTAAAACAACTCATTGCGTAAGTCGGAATTGCTTGAGCGACCGATTTTATTAATATTTCTTTCCCGGCTTTGGACAAAAGCTTTTCTTTCCAACCTTGAAGCTTTTTCCATATACGCTCCTTTGTGCTAGCAAACGAAATATTCTTGGACCGTTTGAATAAAGTTGGAAGGTCCAAATATTTGTCATGAGCAAGAACCTCTTTGAAGCCAAGAATTCGCCCAACCCGCTTTCTAATATCACCCCCCAATCTTTTGCTAAACGACACCTCACATTTGTTGAGGTTAACAAATTGGCCCGACAATCTTTCATACTTCTTTAAAATATCAAGAATGGCTTCTGCTTCACGAACGTTAGCTTGGGCAAAAATCAAACTATCATCTGCAAAAAAGAGATGCGTGAGAATAGGAGAATGACGAGAGATAGAAATACCATGAATAACTTTCTCATTATGAGCCTTGTGAATAAGAGCACTAAGGCCTTCGGCACATAACAAAAAAAGATAGGGGGACAAAGGATCCCCTTGTCTAAGACCTCTATGAGGTGTAACCACCTCCGAAGCCGCCCCATTAACCAAAAAAGCATATTTAACCGACGTCACACAATGCATAACACGACTAATCCATAATGCTGGAAGCCCATTTTTATAAGAACATAAGCAATATAGTCCCATTCCATACGATCGTAGGCCTTGCTCATATCGAGCTTTAGGGCCATACAACCTCGTTTCCTCGCTTGATTATTGACCATAAAATGAAAAACTTCCGACGAAATAATAATATTGTCCGTAATTAAACGGCCCGGAACAAACGCACTTTGATTTTCGTCGATCAAATTGGGAAGAAAGGCCTTAATCCTATTAGCAAGAATCTTGGAAATTAGTTTATAGGACACATTACATAAACTAATCGGGCGGATATCGGTCATCTTACATGGGTTCTTAATCTTAGGGATAAGAGCCACATAAGTAAAATTGAGGTCATCGGGCATAATACCGTTATTCAAAAAATTAAGCACAACATGACAAACATCATTGCCCACCACGTCCCAATATTTTTTATAAAATAAAGCGGGAAGCCCATCCGGCCCCGGAGACTTGCAAGGGTGCATCTCCGCAAGGGCGTTCTCCACCTCACTTCTAACGTAGGGTCTAAGAATCTGATCACACATCTCACTCGAAACTTTTTGAGGAATAAAATCAACATCATCTAGGGAAATCTCCGGTCTAGAGGAAGAAAAAATATTTTTGAAATAGTCGACAACCACCCTTTGAAGACCCTCCCAAGTCCCATCCTTTATGACGAACACCCCTAGAATCCTCAAGAAATTTAATATAATTCCGCTTCCGACGATTAGACGCTTTTGAGTGAAAAAAAGCCGTGTTTTTATCCCCGTCTCTCAAAACAAAGGGGCGACAACGCTGCCAAGCCGCTGTCTCCTGTTGTTGCCTTAAAACCCTAATATCATGCTCGACAGTCCGCAACTCCTCCAAAATACTAGGCGACATCCTCATTTTACGAAGCACTTTCAACCGCTTAAGAAGCCAACCTATGCGATTTTGGGCCACCGAATATACTTCTTTGTTCCAAATCTTTAACCGAGATCCACACTCTTCAACCGTTTTATCCCAATCTTGATCAAATTTGGACTTGGACGCCATCCACATATCCCGCAAATTCTCGTCAAAACCATCATGACCAATCCAACGAGCCTCAAATCTAAAAATCCTATCCGCATCCTTTTGATTATCCCGCTCATTATCAACAAGACCTCGAAGACGGAGTAAAATAGGGATATGATCCGACCCATCCCAAATCACGTTATCAACTGACGCAAAGGGGAATAAAGTACACCAATCCGAGTTAGCAACACACCTATCTAATCGTTCTTCAATGAGCCCATCTACCCTTTTATTACTCCATGTAAAAGGATACCCATTATAACCAAGATCACGCAAACAATTAACATTTAAACAATCACGAAAGGCATCGCTACTCATGACATCAAGACCCATACCCCCCTTTTTTCCAACCCACTCAAAATCTCATTAAAATCTCCTCCAATGACCCACGGCTCATCCCCCATCCTTCCAAGAGACGAAAGTAACTCCCAAGATCGGTATTTATTCCCATGATCCGGCCACCCATAAAAGCCAGTCAATCTCCACTTGCGCGCATTATCATCCAAAATAAAGCAGTCAATAAAATGCACATCCGTAGCCCGAATCGAAAGGTCAACCTCGTCAGACCAAAGTAAAGCCAATCCTCCCGAACGACCTATCGCTTCAACACAACAACTCTTATCAAATCTTAATTTATTTTGGAGACGTTTAATATCTTTGCTAGAACCTTTCGTTTCACTAAGAAAAACGACCTCCGGGGACATTTTACGCACTAAAGAAGAAAGTGCATTAATTGTCGAGGGGTTCCCAAGACCTCGACAATTCCAAAAAAGAATACTCCTCATGGCGACCCAAGAGCCCTTTCCGTGGGGCCCGCCACTTTCGCATTATCATGTAAAAAGGAACAATCTACCTCAACCGGAACAACCCGCTTCCTTGCTCCCTTAAAACACTCCTCAAGAATTTGCCCAGAAGAAGTACTCCTTTCCATGGCACCCACAAAACACCTTGCCAACACAAAACCAAGACAGGAACCAAAACCCAACACACAAAAACCAACCAGAAAAAAATGAAAAACACCGAGAATAACCAAGACAGAGACCAAAACAAAAGAAAGAAACAGGAAAAGACCCAAAGAAACCGGCAAGAACACCGGAAGAAACTCCTAAAGAGACAAAACTAGGACAAACCTAGAGAGAACCCTTACTCCTAGAGAGAGAAGGGAATGAATTCTAAGTTTTAGAGGTCTATCATCTAATCATATAATCAACTATCATCATATAATCAACTATCATCTATTTAAATAATTACATTTGTCATGCCTCTTTAGAGAATGACACTTAGAATTTTCTAACATTTTAATAGTATTGTATGATTTTTATAGTATTGTATGATGTATGATTGTCATGCCTCTTTAGAAAATGACACTTGAAATTTTTCAACATTTTTATAGTATTGTATGATATGATATGATATGATATGATATGATGCTATAATAAATTATACTCCATACTATACCTAATTTAGCTCTAATTTTAAAAATTAAATTAGGTAAATATTATCATCTAATCAACTATATCTATTTAAATAATTACATTTGTCATGCCTTTTTAGAGAATGACACTTGAAATATTTCAACATTTCTATAGTATTGTATGATTGATATAAATACTATTGATATATTTCTATATAAACATAGTCATAAAATTATGCACTATTTAATATAGATTAATAAGTACTTACATGAATTAATAGAAAATTTTTACTACAATAATTAAGATAGAACTTATGTTAAGTATTTATGTATTATAACTTGTCAAACATAGGTGATTAAAATAATCAGTTGAAATTTATTTCACGGATATCTTATCCTACTTATTAATTATTATTTATTTAAATAATTAATGTGTAATCTATTTAATTTGTGTAGTTTTTTTAATATAGTCATGTAAGTAATCTACAAGATTATTTATGAAAAACTTTCAAAATTATTTTCTTTTCTTAATTTATTATAAATCTATTTTAATGAAAATTAATAATTTACATAAATAATTAATATTCCCTCCGTTCTTTTTTGTTGTTCCCATTTACTTTTTACACAGTTTTTAACGCAACTTTCGAGCCTAAATATCTCTAAATATGCATTATAAAAATTTATAAAAAATATATGATAAAAAAATATACATTTAGACGAACCTAAGGAGATCTTATATGGATATATTTTATCATCTATAAATGTCTTAAAAATCTTAATCAAATTTCTCTCTCCAAAAATGAAATATTCTAAACGGAAAGAACAAAAAAAGAACGGAGGGAGTATGATATTCGATAACCATTGTTATTAAAAGATATTACATAATTTAGATAATTTTATATGGTAAAAAAAATTAGCAAATAAGGTAAAGCTTTAAAATCTTTTGTAAATAATCAATTAAAAAAATCTAATTAGAAAAATATGCATGATATGCTAAAAATATTTTCCTAATAAGAGCGGAAAATTTTTTATTGTAAAGTCGACATGTGTCCTAATCGTTTCTTCATTGGTATATATATTGTATAGATTGATGATTGATTGATGAATTTTATTGAGTTAATTATTAATTTTCTTAGATATCAAAACAATCATCAAATTGTTTTCATGTGAACAATAGAAAAAAGGCATGAAAAATTTTAATGAGAACGTGACACGTATCATAAATCGTTTCTTATTTATTTATTACTAGTATAAACTCCGTGCAATGTACACAATTTGTAGGGTGAATTTTTTTAAACATAAATTTTAAATATTGTGCAATTGCATATTATGGTACGTACTATAAATAAAATTATCATCAACTATAAAAATATAATGGCTCAATATATATATAATCAAATAAAAGAATACTAAAAAATAATCAAAAAATTTTACATATCATCATTATGAAAATTATAATTAAATTATTTGTTCTGGTTTAATGGAAACTTTTTTTTCATTTTCCAAAAAAAAAATAACATAAAAGCTTAATGGAAAACTAAGGTTGTTAATAATTATTAATTTAAGCTCTTATACTTTTAAAGGCAAATATGAGAAATCTTTTAACGTTATCATAATAACTATTTTGTCATTCTCAAAACATTTTTTGATCACCATGTATCTTTGTTTTTTTAGAAATTAAAATGATGATGAAGAAACTTTATTAATTAGCTTATACTACCAGTGGCGGACTTAGCTAGGGGCCAGGGGTGGCACGTGCCCCTAGTAGATTTTGAGAAAAAAATTTCTAAGTCTAAAGCTAGCTACCTATGTCCAAATTTGTTTGGAAAATGTGCCCCTATTGCCAACCATTTTAATGATTTAATCTATTTATTTCATTTAACTACAAAATATTTAGGTACTCAATATCTAATATTCTCTCTCAATTACCCTATATTTTTGTTACTTTCATTGGACAAAACTCTAAATTAGTTATACTAAGGTGCAAAGAGACCTATATCAAGTCATCACTAACAAGCTCTTTAAATCTGTGATTGAATTTATAGGTAATTAGTACTACTCTTAAACAACCTAACTTAGCTCTACTAGAACATCCTTCTTTTATTTTGATTTTTTTTTATTTTGATGCATTACTCCTCTATTTTTAGTAATTTTTTTTTATTTTTTTTTTATTTTGTCATATTTTACTATTAAGTCAGTTGATTTATTTTGCTATGTTTCCTTCTAAAGTATGTCGTATTTATAATTTTATCCTTACTTGTACTACCTTTGTAGTGATTTCTTCCCTTTTTGTTACGAATTTAATTAATTTAATGCTACTTATCTTTTGTTATGAATTTTACTAATTAATGCTATTAATTTTTTATTTATATTTGACCCACTAAATAAATTTTATAGAGTTTCCATTAGGTCACGAGAATAAATGTTGTAATTTTCATATTATGTTTTAAAATTTTTCTCAACTTTTTAGATGAATATGGATTTTCCATCATGTTCGCAAACTTTATACGTGGTTTTGCTGTTATTTTAGATCTTTGAACTCCAACGGGGTTTATATTGAATGCTTTTATATTTATTTTGTCTTACCTAAAAATTATTGTGCTTGTACATGTCACTTTGGCCGAATCAATAAAAAATTAATTGTTGATTTTACAAACAAAAACTATACCAAAATTTTCGTAAAATTTCTTTTATATATTGGTGCCCCTAGGGAGTTAAGACCCTGGATCCGCCACTGTATACTACACATAAAAAACCAAACATATTTAAAGAAACTTTAATTTTAAATATATATAGATTTTAATTCAAAAATATAATATTTCAAGAAAATTTATAAGAACATATATTGTTGTAATATACTACTCGAATATTAAGGAATAAATTGAAAATTTATTAGAAACTTTGGTAACATTTCTTTATATATATGGAAATATTAATATGGGAATCACACATAGAATTATACATTTTTTTTATTATTGTATGATTATTATTAATATTATTATTATTATTATTATTATTATTATTATTATTATTATTATTATTATTATTATTATTATTATTATTATTATTATTATTATTATTATTATTATTATCAGCCAGTCTCTTGAGAGACGTCTGTTAGGCCCAATCCATTAAAACTTATTACCTACATTTGCTCAATATTTTCCCTAATGGGCCAACCCAATTAGAGATGGTGTCTCAAAGAGACCGTTTCTCACAAGAATTTGTGTATTATTATTATTATTATTATTTTTTGTCTATTATTATTATTTTATTATTATTATTATTATTATTATTATTATTATTATTATTATTATTATTATTATTATTATTATTATTATTATTATTATTATTATTGATGCCTTTTTTTCGGAAATTGGGAAATATATATAGAGACAAAAACGAAGTATCAATACTGAAATTTGGAAACCCAAGCCCGCCGGCATAAAAACCCCGCGAGGGGAAAAAGCCATTGGACAGAGGACTAAGATACAGGCCACCCAAGACAGCAGAGGGGTGGACTATACATCCAAGAAAGCAAAAAACACCTTACACACCAAAATGACCAAGATGATGACACCTTACACACCAACCTATAGGCAAAAAAAAAATAATCATCCAAAAAACACCAACACCAAATCACAAACCATACAAACATGAACCATCAAAGATAACAGAAAAGATTACTGATAACGGGTTTTTAATGCGTCGTTATACGCTAGAAACCTTGGCTATGCAAACACATTTATAAACACCCAAAATAGAACTACAACGAGTGTAGCGGTAAGTTGGGGATCGAACCACAAGGACAAGGGGTGCTAGACTAAAGAGTTGGTGTGCGAAGGGTTGATGGTTGGTAGGAAGATGGGTGTGTAAACTAAACTAAGGATTAAAACGAACAAGGAAAGAAAGCGGGCTTAGGTTAGGTCCACCCTAGGTAGGTCCATTGGAAATATAGATAGGCTAGGTCGAAGGAGGTTGAACGAAGGTCAATCGAGATACTCTAGTTGGCATGGGGAAGTTGACGACCTATAGTCTATACGAACGACCCATAATCACCCTATGTCTCACTAAGGAGTGGCAGGACAAGATATGCAACGAATATCAATCAATCAAACCAACATCATCCTCAAACATCTTCCTAGACATTAAACACAAGACCAAAACCCTAGGATTTCTCTAACCCAAAACCCTAAAATCTACTCTAGCATATGGAAGATAAAAGCAAGAAGAGAGGAAAGCATAATAACTACTCTAGAAAGCATTAAAGAAGAGAAAGTGATAAAAACATTAAAGAGAAAGCATAGAGAAGGAAAAGACATGAAAACAATAAATTCTAAACTACAAAACAATAAATGAAAGCATGAAGGAAAGCAATAAAGGAAAACAATAAATGAAAGCATAAATGACATTAAAGAAATAAGGGAAATGTAAACTTACATAAATGGAGAAACAAAAATGAAGAACAAAGCATTAGAGAAAGCAATAAACTAATCTAGGGCAAAAACTAAGGAAGGAAAGCAATAAAATGATGAACAAGAGAGGGAGAGTTTCTCCCAATCAAGTCATGGGGTTTATGACCCTAAGAGTGCCCTTAAATAGGCTACAAGAGTTGGGGTAGAAAGCCCTAAAAAGATCCTACGTGGAAAGCTTAAAAAGAAAAACGTGCTGCGCTGATTTCATCTAGATTCGCCCGAAGCTGATGGGCCATTCGCCCGAAGCTGGCCAGATTCGACCGAATCTGGCATAAATTCGCCCGAAGCTGATAAAACGCTGGGTTTGGTTTATGGGCAGCATGCTGAGATTCGACCGAAGGGGATTGTAGATTCGACCGAATCTACCCATTCGCCCGAATGGTTGTGGATTCGGTATTTCCAGTAGCACTTGAAGTTTGCCTTGGGTTGTTGAAGCTAGCTTCGACCGAATGGAGGCTAGATTCGACCGAACCTAGCCTTGTTGGGCACTTAGGAGCTTCAAAACGTGCTCGAATGAATTCCGATCTTTGCGATACTTTCGGGGATGACCCGAAACACTTGTAGGAGCCTCGAAACGCGTGCCACTTCCTCGGTCTTGACGTCTAAGCTTCAAACTAACCCGAATCACCTCGAAACGAGCTCCGATCTTTACGATACTTTCGGGGATGACCCGAAACACTTGTGGGAGCCTCGAAACGCGTGCCACTTCTTCGACTTCGGTGTTTAAGCCTCAAACTAACCCGAAACGCCTCGAAACGAGCTCCGATCTTCTTGATATCTTCGGGGATGACCCGAAACACATGTGAGCACCTCGAAACGCGTGCATTATCCTCGACTTTGATGTCTAGGCCTCGAACTCAACTCGAATCACCCCAAAATGTCCCGAAAACACCTAAAATGATCTCTAAACACCATGGAGACAAGATCAAGGTAAAATCGAGTGTAAAGAGCATAAAACAATATAAAAACACCGAGAAACGACATCAAAGAAGGGCTATAAATGTGCTCTAAATCGAGCACATCAACACCCCCAAGCTTAACCTTTGCTAGTCCCTAGCAAAGAGACTAGGTAGGAACAACATGAAAGAACACGGGCACCCCAAAACAACTAACTACAAAAACAAAACGAAACTAAACTACAAAAGCAATAAAACCTAAAACTCACTGTCGTAGGAATCACGATCGCACTTAGCACGTACGACAAGCCCTTTAAACCTCAAGGTCTCCCAAAGAGGACGAGTAAGGTCTCGTGAGGGTTTTTCAGAAGGAGACCCACAAATCCTATGCAATGCAAATGCAAGGATGTAAACTATATGCAACTAAAAACAACAATGCAAAATCTAATATGATGGAATGCAAGGTGAGCGGAAATCTAAGCAACGCGAGCTGTGCACAAGCAAAACTCTTCCCTAGCCATGGGTGTGCAAGTACAATGGTCTCAAAGAGCGCAATACCAAAGAGAATGACCAATTCCACAAACTCGAGATCACTAGGGTAAGCTACATCACAAGCTATGTCACCCACTACCTATAGAGGTCACAAGTCTACGCTCCCCGGGTAATTTCTCAAAAGATGTGAGAAATATACAATGACGCTCATGTGTTTGATTATGGTTCGTGTTTCGCTCGAAATCATCCGACTAAAGATGAGTCGGGAATCAAACACCTAATAGGGGAGAATCATGGGGATTGTGTCATATCTAACTCCAGCACAGAACAAACTAATCGGACCAAGTCGAACAAGTTAGCACAAAGGGTTGTAACGTTGGCTTAGGGTTAAGGTGGGATACATTTGGGAATGTGGAGCTAAGTAGAGGATAGCAAGTGATCCTAAACAAAATACCCACAAACATCTCATGACAAACCAAAAACCATATCCAACAACCATAAATAACCCAATAACATGTAAGCACAATGATCTCCATCATCAAACACTATCAAAACATGTAAAGTCTAATAAACACAAGTGTCTCAGAGCTCATCTCCCAATAATATAACGACCTTCTCACTCACATGTATGTGTGTGTGTATAAAAACTCAATGAAAAACAAGAGAGAGGTCTCCTCAAAACATAGGATGTGTATGAATAATATCAATGAAAGCATGGGAGGAAATAGGAGAGAAATAATAAGAGCTGGATAAGAAATGAGATGGAGTCATGAAAACCAACAACCAAATCAACACAACCAATAACCCACGAATCACTGTAGCACACAACAAACCCCACTATCACAAAGCTATCCTCTAGGTAAGAAGAGGGAACAATTTGGCTCATGTGGGGGCTAAATAATGTGGCTACAAAAGAATAGGAAAGGCAAAAACTTGGCTTATCCTAAAGTCAATTTCGTTCAAGGTAGGCTATTTGGCTATGTAGTTAAATTCTAGCGAACGTGTTATCATCCCTGGTCTCAAGAAAAGCCGACTATACTGGAGAAGAACCGACACAATACTTAGATCCCCTAACTAGCACACAAAATGAATGGAACTCGCAAGGAGTCCAAGAAGGCTCAATCCTTACGGCTAGTCGAAATGCGCCTCTAAAGGTAGACATCCAAGCCACAAACCAAGCAAACCCCAATTCTTCCAAGCTATGTGGAAAATAGGCCAAACTCTAGGTCCCAAAACATGCACAGGGCTAAGGAAATATGAGTTTGCATAAGGTCAGACCACAGAAGTACACACCAGAAGCAAGCATGCCAGTTTCGCAACTCAACCATCTTATTGAAAACTAAACATGAATATGCAGTATTTACACTATATATGAATGCAAGATGAATATGCGAAATTATACAAAGTGATGCATGAGATGAACTAAACTATAGCTACATGAAACTAAATGCACAAACAAATGGGTGGAGCGACAATAAAGTTGACCATCCCACCCCCAAGCTAAAGCTTTGCTAGCCTCTAGCAAAGGAGGAGAGGAGAAAGATGAAACATTAAAAACCATGGTCAACAAAATTGTCGAAACACCCAACACAAACACAAGCTAGCCAAAAAGAGAGAAGAAGGAAGGTCATACCTAGGCTAGGAGGGCTTTCACTCCTAGCATTACCATCACCACCATCAAGTGGTCCAAGAACTCTCCGCTTCTCAAAAGAAGTGGAGGCATGATGCACAAAGCTTGAGCAATCGCCACCCCCAAGCTAGGGTGAAGATCTTCATGTTTGGCTCAAATGCTCTTTTGAGCCTTCTTTCTCTTACTCACCCTTGCGGGACCGTTAGCATTGATCCTCTCAAAATCATCAAATAAAACACAAGCAGAACTTGTGGAGGGTCAATTCTAAAGGCCGTTTGGGTCTGCAAATACTAACAAACAACACTACAAACCAAACGTGAGCAATGACTAACAAAAATGCAATGTAATGAATGCAAAACAAAAATGAAACAAAAACAATATCTACAGTTGGGTTGCCTCCCAACAAGCGCTTCTTTTAGGTCTTTAGCTAGACCTGACTCACTACGGGGTAGCGAGTCAAACTCCGAAGCAGTTTATCAAATTCACTTCCCACAACAGCTGAGGTTGGGGAGTGAAAGAGGGAGAGAAGAAAGGGGGAAAGAAGAAACACAACAAAAATCGACTTTCCATGACATGATGAAAAGTCGGGGGAAGGATGAACGGAGGGAGGGGGGGAAGCAAGAGGCATAGCAACACAAGCATCAAAGCAAGAATGAACATGAACGACCGGGAGCTCCTCATGATGACAAAGAGGTGTAAGGTGAGACTCAACAAAAGGCACAACAAGGGTATGCACACGAGACTCCTCAATAAGGGGCAAATCTACCTCTAGGTCATCGATTCCACTAGCTAGATGATCGTGCACATATGTGAGGGGTGTGTTACATTGAGGTGCGCGAGGCACCTCATCATGAACCTCATCGGTGAGTGGTGCATCAACACAAGAACAATGATCATCAAGAGAAGGAAGGGAGCTAATGATAGGGTGAGGGGAGTCTAGGTCATGGTAATGGGACTCTAGTCTAACCTCAAAAACCCTTCTAAAGGTATTAACGCTCAACGTCCTCTCCGATTCGGTCTCCCCTTCGACCCAAAGGTCGCCAGAAGGGTAGGCCGGTGGAATCTCAAGGAGAGGGAGAAAAGGGTACTCTTTCCTATAGAAATGCTTGGCCAAACCTTTGAAGAAGTTCAAACAAGTCTTAGGGGTTTGGTCAAGGAACATGTCATCGTGGTACTCATCTACGAGTTCCCTAGTCTCACTATTCAAACCTCCGTAAAGATGATGACAAATTTGCCACATTTCAACATTGCACATGCGGAGGAAGAACATCTCATATCTAAGGAAATAGCTCCAAAAAGATTCATGCTCAAGTTGACGAATGTTGCAATCCATGAAGAAAAACAAAAATAACAAAAACAAAGACTATGCACAAAACACACCAAAACTAAAATCTAAACAAACGCCTTGTTCCCCGGCAACGGCGCCATTTTGATAACCGGTTTTTAACGCGTCGTTTAACGCTAAAAACCTAAGTTAATCAAACACATTTATAAACACCCAAAATAGAACTGCAACGAGTGTAGCGGTAAGTTGGGGATCGAACCACAAGGACAAGGGGTGCTAGACTAAAGAGTTGGTGTGCGAAGGGTTGATGGTTGGTAGGAAGATGGGTGTGTAAACTAAACTAAGGATTAAAACGAACAAGGAAAGAAAGCGGGCTTAGGTTAGGTCCACCCTAGGTAGGTCCATTGGAAATATAGATAGGCTAGGTCGAAGGAGGTTGAACGAAGGTCAATCGAGATACTCTAGTTGGCATGGGGAAGTTGACGACCTATAGTCTATACGAACGACCCATAATCACCCTATGTCTCACTAAGGAGTGGCAGGACAAGATATGCAACGAATATCAATCAATCAAACCAACATCATCCTCAAACATCTTCCTAGACATTAAACACAAGACCAAAACCCTAGGATTTCTCTAACCCAAAACCCTAAAATCTACTCTAGCATATGGAAGATATAAGCAAGAAGAGAGGAAAGCATAATAACTACTCTAGAAAGCATTAAAGAAGAGAAAGTGATAAAAACATTAAAGAGAAAGCATAGAGAAGGAAAAGACATGAAAACAATAAATTCTAAACTACAAAACAATAAATGAAAGCATGAAGGAAAGCAATAAAGGAAAACAATAAATGAAAGCATAAATGACATTAAAGAAATAAGGGAAATGTAAACTTACATAAATGGAGAAACAAAAATGAAGAACAAAGCATTAGAGAAAGCAATAAACTAATCTAGGGCAAAAACTAAGGAAGGAAAGCAATAAAATGATGAACAAGAGAGGGAGAGTTTCTCCCAATCAAGTCATGGGGTTTATGACCCTAAGAGTGCCCTTAAATAGGCTACAAGAGTTGGGGTAGAAAGCCCTAAAAAGATCCTACGTGGAAAGCTTAAAAAGAAAAACGTGCTGCGCTGATTTCATCTAGATTCGCCCGAAGCTGATGGGCCATTCGCCCGAAGCTGGCCAGATTCGACCGAATCTGGCATAAATTCGCCCGAAGCTGATAAAACGCTGGGTTTGGTTTATGGGCAGCATGCTGAGATTCGACCGAAGGGGATTGTAGATTCGACCGAATCTACCCATTCGCCCGAATGGTTGTGGATTCGGTATTTCCAGTAGCACTTGAAGTTTGCCTTGGGTTGTTGAAGCTAGCTTCGACCGAATGGAGGCTAGATTCGACCGAACCTAGCCTTGTTGGGCACTTAGGAGCTTCAAAACGTGCTCGAATGAATTCCGATCTTTGCGATACTTTCGGGGATGACCCGAAACACTTGTAGGAGCCTCGAAACGCGTGCCACTTCCTCGGTCTTGACGTCTAAGCTTCAAACTAACCCGAATCACCTCGAAACGAGCTCCGATCTTTACGATACTTTCGGGGATGACCCGAAACACTTGTGGGAGCCTCGAAACGCGTGCCACTTCTTCGACTTCGGCGTTTAAGCCTCAAACTAACCCGAAACGAGCTCCGATCTTCTTGATATCTTCGGGGATGACCCGAAACACATGTGAGCACCTTGAAACGCGTGCATTATCCTCGACTTTGATGTCTAGGCCTCGAACTCAACTCGAATCACCCCAAAATGTCCCGAAAACACCTAAAATGATCTCTAAACACCATGGAGACAAGATCAAGGTAAAATCGAGTGTAAAGAGCATAAAACAATATAAAAACACCGAGAAACGACATCAAAGAAGGGCTATAAATGTGCTCTAAATCGAGCACATCAATTACACCAAGGGGGGCCTATATGTAAGAACAACATCAAGGTTGTGGCAAAATTCAAGAGTTGAGGCATTTACAACATGAAGAAGCTCTTTTGCCCAAACACCAATTCTAATTTTGAGGCATTATTATTGATGCCTAAAATCATCATCGATCGAAATTGATGATTCTATAGGATTTAATTAGGTTTTATTAATTGTGCGTCAAGCGTGTGCTCAACTGCTCATAAAGGATACTTACAAGAATACTTGACTTTTGTTCATAGTTGTTATTTTCTTCTAAAATCTATGGATACTTTTAACATCAATTCACACGCACTCACCTTAATATTTATTTTTTAAGGACATTTATAATATTTATTTATTGATCCATCGGTTCCTTGATATAATATTTATTTATTACGAAAAAAATCTAATATATTTATGTATATTATGATGATAGGAATTATAACTGTAAAACTGTTAGACATTTAGTGTATAATAAATAATAATCCTGAATATTTTATCACCAAGTACTACTAAGGTAGTGAGACAGTTTATAAGTCCGTAATATATCAATTAAAGCTATTTTAAATAGTGGGACAATAGACGTATTAATTTACGTGGTCCAAATAGACATTGTGGGAACAAGGAAAAGAATAAGGGGCGCCTTGTTTGGCTGACAGCCGACTCGGCGGCACCCTTGAAGTAGCCACAGCCGAGTCGGCTGTAGGCTACTGGAAATCTTGGTTTTGGTCAGTGACCAAAAGCCGAGTCGGCGGTCCTCTCTATGGACCAATCGCCGACTCGACTGTCAGCATTCCAAGGTGACCGTTGCTTTTCTTCCCGTTTTCCTTGTGTTTAATGCCTTGGATTCTTAATCTAATGCTCATAATCTCCGGTTTTAATATTGAGAATTAAGAATAATCATGCCCATGGATGCCTAGAATAATGGCAATGTTTGATCATCAATATGATCTTTATGAGCATTATGGCTAAAGGCTCCTCTATTTAGTATAAATAGAGGACCTTGGGTGATAGTTTTCTTGCACCTTCTCTAGATCTCAAAAAGCTTTCTTCTCATTTGTCTTGTACACTCAAGAGAGTAATTAACTTTTGTGTGTATTTTCCATTGCTCATAATTTCTTAAACACATTGCTATTACGTTATATACCCTAAGTACTAAGGGTATATTGGAGTTGTTTGTATCTCGTTGTGAATTTCCACTCTAAACCCAAGTACCTTTGTGGGGGAAATATCACAAAAGGAAAGTGAGCACACGCCTACAACTTGTATCAAGTTTCCGGGTAACAATCGTTGTTACAAACTAATCTTCACTTTTCTTTAGCATTGTAATAATCGTTGTAATTTCATTTTTGTCATCATCAAAGGGGTTTGAAACAAATTCCCGATTGTAATTTGTTTTACATTATATACGTTCGTAATAATCTTTTGTGATATTCTTCACCGATGGCATCTATGAAGGATTTTACATCAAACTTTGCTAAGCTTGAAAAGTTTGTCGGCGTCGACTTTAGACGTTGGCAAAAGAAAATGATGTTCATGCTCACCACTCTAAGTGTGGCTTATGTGATAAGCTCACCTAAGCCGGAGGCTCCTAAAGAGGATGATCCGGAGACGGAGGTCCTTGAACAAAACCGTAAACGGTCCGAATGGGACAACGACGACTTCATTTGCCGGGCTCACATTCTCAATGGCATGCAAGATGCCTTGTTCGACATCTACCAATACCATGAGTCCGTAAAGGATTTATGGGATGCCTTGGAGAATAAATACATGGCGGAGGATGCTAGCTCCAAGAAGTTTCTTGTAAGTAATTTTAATTCGTATAAAATGGTAGAAGATCGCCCTATTATTGATCAATTTCATGAACTACAAAGAATGCATGCTAACTTAAAATTGCATAAAATTGAAATTGATGAAGTATTTTTGGTTTCAAGCATAATAGACAAATTGCCTCCTTCATGGAGGGATGATAGACATGCTCTTAAGCATAAAAGAGAGGAGATTACACTCTCCAATCTTGGACAACATATCATTGTTGAGTCTAGCATTTGGGTTCATGAGAACCGGAAGGATGATAATCCTAATGTACCTACTATTAATATGGTTGGGGAAGGGAAACCACAATCCCGTCCCGGAGATAAGAGGAAGAGAAACGACTCTTCAAAGGGGAAAGCCACTATTTCAAATACCGAAAAGGTATGTTGGGAGTGTGGAAAGCCCGGGCACCGAAGGAAGAATTGCTTTGTTCTAAAGAACAAGCAAAAGAAAGCCAAGGGGAGTGGTCAAGCTTCTACAAGCAAGGGACCATCCACTCAAGGTAATCTTGCAATTTTTTATGAAAATTCTAATATGAGTTTTTCTACTATGAATACTAATATTAGTGCTTTGCAGGATGATACTTTGGCTTGGTGGATCGATTCGGGGGCTTCGAGACATGTTTGTAACTCTACGCAATGGTTCAAAACCTTTAACAAGGTTGTTGATGGGGAGCATCTCTACATGGGAAACAATGCACCTATCAAGGTCCAAGGAAAAGGACAAGTTGAATTGTTGTTTACTTCGGGGAATCTTTTAGTATTAAGAGATGTGTATTACACACCCGAAATAGGTAGAAACTTAGTCTCGGGTCCTATTTTGAATCGATTAGGCTACAAACTTGTGTTTGAAGCCGATAGGTGCATTATCTCTAAAAATAATTTGTTTATTGGTAGGGCTTATCTTTGTAATAGTTTGTTTAAGTTATCATTAGATATGAATAAAAACTATGTGTGTAATGTTTTGGATGATAATAAACATGATGATTTACATTACTTGTGGCATGTTAGACTAGGACATGTTAATAAAATTTCTTTTATGTCTAAGCATGAATTAATTCCAATGTGTGTTAAAATGTCTAAGAATTGCAAAACGTGCATGCTAAATAAGATCACTAGAACACCATTTAAAAGTGTTGAAAGAAAAACCGAAATCTTGGAATTAATCCATAGTGATCTTTGTGATTTTCATAGTATACCGTCTTTGGGAAATAAAAAGTATGTTATAACTTTTATCGATGATTTCTCAAAGTTTTGTTATGTATACCTTTTACATACAAAAGATGAGGCTCTTGAACATTTTAAGATTTACAAACAAGAAGTAGAATTACAAATTGGTAGTAAACTTAAAAGGTTAAGAACCGATAAAGGAGGTGAATATTATGATCCGATTTATTTTAATTCAATGGGTATAATTCATGAAACAACCGCCGGTTATGCACCACAATCCAATGGTGTGGCGGAGAGGAAAAACCGTACTCTATAAGAGATGGTTAATTCCATGTTATCCTACTCGGGTTTGAGTGATGGATTTTGGGGTGAAGCAATGTTGATGGCTTGTCACATTCTTAACCGAGTTCCAATGAGAACGAATAAGGAAACTCCTTATGAACTTTGGTACAAAAAGAAACCAAACTTAAGTTATCTTAAGGTTTGGGGTTGTAGGGCCATTATAAGAGTGCCCGACAACTAGAAAAAGAAGCTCGATGAACATGGGCTTGAATGCATCTTTATAGGCTATGCTATTCATAGCAAAACCTATAGGTTCTATGTTATAGAATAAAATGACTATGTATCGATTCATTCGATTATAGAGTCAAGAGATGCGATTTTTGATGAAAATAGATTTTCATCATTGAGTAGACAAAGAAATCTACAAAGTTGTACCAATGAAAATGTTGATGATAGTCAACAAAGTTCACTTCTAAATGTTGATGAAAGTCAACAAATAGATGAACTTGATTTAGTTGATCCTATTCCTAAATGGAGTAAGAGACAACGGAAAGCGAAGAGCTTTGGACCGGATTTCCAAGTATACTTGGTTGAAGGTGATAGAAGTGAAGTATCTTCTAGCGTTCCATATTTGTATAATGTGGAAGGTGACCCATTGACTTATAGCGATGCTATGGCATCACATGATAGCGCCTTTTGGAAAGAAGCTATCGATGATGAGATGCAATCCATCATGGGAAAACACTTGGGTGTTAGTGGATCTTCCTCCGACTTGTAAACCAATCGGTTGCAAGTGGATTTTCAGAAAGAAAATGAAAATCGACGGTACTATTGATAAATTCAAGGCCCGTTTAGTGGCTCAAGGCTTTAGACAAAAGCACGGTATCGATCATTTCGATACATATGCACCAGTTGCAAGAATAACCACTATTCGGTTATTGGTAGCGTTAGCTACGGTCTATCATTTAGAAATAAATCAAATGGATGTTAAAACCGCATTTCTATATGGGGAATTAGATGAGGAAGTGTATATGAAACATTAAATAAACTTTCAGCGTTGGTTTGGTAATTAGTAATAAATGATGGGCATCAAAATGATTTGTAATACAAATTTTCTTAATATGTATCATGTCATGTAATGAATGTATGATAATAAAAAAATTTTTGTTAATGATTTTTCATTACTATTGGACTAATACTACCTTAAAATGATGAAGATGCATTAAAATGAATTTTATGAAAAAAATGAGATTGTTCCAGGAGAATAAGCATGACCAATAATTGTCAAGAGACAACCAAAACTATCCTAAGTTTGATAACCATTCCTATAAATACCGATTAACAAACAGACCGCAAGTGTACTTAGTATGTTTCTCGAGGGCAACCCTATGTTTATTATTAAGTAAAATTTTATTGTCTTTATTTTCAGGATTATCTATTAGTGAAAGAATATTTATGTAATTAGTGTATGGGTAAAAATATAAACTAAGAACTATTAGTGTATGGGGGATCTGACAGCCTTTAGGGTCCATATATGTAAAACCTAGGAAGGGTTGGCGAGCCGAAGTAGTATCCTCGTCTGGCTACACCAAAGTCATTCTTGGAGTCTGAAAAGTAGTAAATCTGTACAAATGGTAGCTGTAATAATAGTAGCGTGTCCCTATATTGAGGGATAAAGATTGTAAAAACAAATAAAATATTTCCTATAGTCTAGGAAAGTGACATATGTAAGAGTAAGAGGAAAGCTCTGCAAAAGGAGATAACTTGAACAAATAGAGAATCGCTTGAGTGTAAAATAAGAAAGTTTTGGCACCACAAATGATTGACTGTAAATACGAGCATTATCCGCCCTTAATGAGGTAACGAAATAAACTGAACTCTAACTGAACTCTAACTGAAATCCTCTAAAAAAGTACGTTTAGTAATTCTCGAAGAACTTATTGCATTCTAGTTTTAAAAAAGACCTCACGTCTAAGAAGTCCTACGCAATAATCCACCTGATTGCCACAATGCATCTTGAAGGACTTGGTAGGCAAATTTCATTTTGGATCTGAATACTGACTTGAGCGTCGGAGTAGGATTCCGGGAAAGATTTCCGGACCTTTCTGAAAAGTGGTGTGTTTTGTAGGCCATCAACCGTTCCCACTCACAAAGATCTGGCAGTATAACTGGCAGGGGATTAAGTTAAAGGCCTTCCCCAGCTTGATCACTTCGATTACCTACTAATCGAGTGGTTAATTAAATATTTGATTGTCCTAATAATCTGACAGGAACAATTATTATGTAACTAAAAGGTGTTTTTATTGGGGTCATCCTCATCATCATCCAACCCAGTGTATCCCACTCATAGAGAACTACGGACATAGTCTAGGGAGGGAAAGACGGCGGCAACTCATACCCATACAGGAGAGCGCGACCAAACGGAGTCCCCCGACTCAAGGAAGATAAGGTAATGTACTCAACCACGGGATGGGTAAAAATAAAGCATAAAAAACCACTAAAAAGGAGGAAACACATTTAGAACATAAAAGTAGAGAGACTAAAATAAACAGAAGACGTGGTCAAGCTAGAACCCAAGATCCAAAAAAAACGACTCTAAGAAGAAAAACCGTGGTCTGAGAGCCGGATATGACGCCTCCAACTATCCTATTCGGAGGCAGTGAATTGCGATTGAGATTCAACTTATTTATTAATGAACAAGTTAAAATCTTGTTAATTATTAATCAAGATGGGGAATTCATTTGGCCTTAATAGTTAAATTAATTGTTTATCAATCTAAATAATCTTTTAATTGAACGTCCATCATGAATTTATGTGTAGTAGTGGGAATTTCCAAAACCTTGGTCTTTTATAATATTGAATTTTAATCATTTTTATATCATTGCAAACGTACGTAGTTCAGTTCAAACTCTTTAATATTGGTTGTTCGATAGCGATTGGTTGACTAAATTATTCTAAAAACAAAGTCTCCACGTGATTTGACCCGTAATTGTACTACAGCACCTGTGCGTTTACAATAAGAACATAAACTATCTTATTAAAAAGAGAATTCGATATGGAACATGGGATCGAGCACTTTCGTTGTATGGTTGATCTTTTCACTTGTGCTGGTTTACTTGTGAAGGCTCCATATGCGCAATTTGTTCAGTCGTGTGTGTGACTGTAATTTCATACTTTGCATTTTCTGTGGCATTGTCTCAACTTAATTCAACTACATATCCACATGTGCAAGACAAATCAACTAATAAGATGTCATTATATTCTCTTCATACTACGACATTGAGATTATAATATTTTCATTTGTATCACTGTTAATAAAAATATACATCTATAAAACAACATATAAAAATTTGATAGTGTAACTTGGGGGGCTACGTACGTAATACATACAAAAATAAAATAATTAAATTACTGGTTTGATCTTTTTTGAGATTAAAATAGCAATTTAAGTATTAAAATTGAAGTACACAAATTCTTGTGAGAGACGGTTTCTTTAAGAGACCATTCCTAAATTAGGCTTTAGTGGGTGGGGCCTGCAAGGCGTCTCTAAAAAAACGGTCTCTCAGGAGACATGCTAATTTAAGTATTGAAATTAACATTTTTAATTTTTAATCTTAAATGGGCCGGGACAAAATCCGTCCACACAACCTTTTGCTTAGATTCAATTTCCACAAAATTTTGTGTGAGACCGTCTCAATTAGTATGTCAGACTATACTAAAAAAACTTAATGGGTCTGAGCTGATTGCACGAATAAGGCGATCTCACGGGACACTTTCGTTCAATTTTGCTTGCATATTTCCTCAATAAACCTAGTCCACAATCAATTCCCAAATTTTATTTTAAAAAAAAAAAAACAAAATTCCCAAATTTAACAGTGATACTTATTTCCGTAACCCACCATTTTCTGAACCACTTTTCAATTCCATACCTTCATTATTGCCATTTCCAAACACATATCTCATCGATCATTCATGGAAGTTCATATTATTTGTTACACAAAATCCTAAATTTAAAAAAAACCCTCCCATTTCTGGATGAAATTTTAAATTTTGAATTTCAAAATGTCGTTGAGGATAAAAGCAGTGGTGAATAGGTTTGTGCAAGAGTTAAAAGAAGCTTTAGAAGCTGATATACAAGATCGAATGATGAAGGAGAGAGAAATGCAGAGTTATATTGAAGAACGGGAAAGGGAAGTTGCTGAACGTGAAGCTGCTTGGAAAGCTGAACTTTCTCGTCGTGAGGTAGACTTCATAATCCTCTTTTTGGTCATAAACTTTACGTTTTTATTGATTGGGCATTTCTCTTTTGGGGAATTTGACTTGTTTTTGTGATTAAAAGTTTGAATTCATTGTTTCTTAAAATGGGGAATTTGGTGTAATAATTTAATGTTGTGATTTTTTTTTTCTGATTGTTATGTCAACTGGGTTGTGAGTGGATTGAACTCAATTATTTGGGTTTATTTCTATTTTTGTTTTTCTGATTCGGTATTTCTAATTTTGGGAGTTTGATGTTTAATATGTTGTGTATTGTAAGTTTGAACCTTTGTTCTTTACAGAGGGGAATTTCGTGTGATGTAGCTTTGGTCCTTTTTTATGTGATGATTGTTATGCAAGTTGGGATGGATTGAATTGAATTATTAGCTGAAAATTTGTATGGATTAGTTAGTTTTGTTCATAAAAAGAACTAATCATTGATCATTGTTGCACACTTGCAAGATAGCTGACACCTAGGTTTGGAGCCCTTTGATTTTAAGGTTATTTTAAACGAGGTTTGTATCTTTGTGCTGTAAATTTTAATGGAATTACATCCGGACACCAATATTTAGTGCTAGATTGCTAGTCATTGTTAATAAGATGGATATTGCTACTTTCTAATGCGGAAGTTTGGGAAATTTTAGCTGTGTTGCTTAATTCACTCTACTAATACACAATTCGATATCTGCCCAAAAGGGCCTATGATGTCTTTATTTGGTGAATATATTGCTTCTTCTATGACCCATGTTCGTTTAAGTTTTCCATAATGCTTAAATTGAAAGACTAACCTCAACTTTAACTGTCTTCTCCTTAAAAATTTTAAGCATGTAAATGATATCCTTTGGGATTCAGCCATCATGGAAAGTAAAATATATAAGATGCACTGCTATCACAAGGGGAAAGTTGCATAAATTCGACCCTCAAGTAGGGGGACATTTAATGAGATTAGGTAATTGAATCTTGTAGAATTATCTGATTTAGAGTTGCCGGCCACCACTAATAGAATTTCAAGAACGTGATTAGTTTTCACTAAAGGGTCGCTTGGATTGAGGTTAGATATTTATGGGGTAAATAGAAGTTAAACTAAGAAAACAAAGTTAGTTAGATAGATGATTAAAGAAAATTTGATTATGAAAATGAAGTTTATAACAATTAGTTCCCTTATTTTGGGGTATAAATTTACCTAGGGGAGGATAGGGGAATTCTGCACCTCCAATTGAGGGAAATCAACCTCTCTTTTTATTCATCTTTTTTAATTTACTCTCATTCTCTCTATCACAATTATTTTAATAACATCATTTGCATTTTTAATTACCCTTGCTACATTAGTTTGACTTTTTTCTCCCCTTAAATATTTACCCTCAATCCAACGATCCCGAAAAAGCAGTTTTGCCTGATTCACTCTGCTAATTAACAACTCGATATTAGCCCAACAGGGCCTATAATGTCATCATTTGGTGAACTTTGTTTTTTCTATCACCCATGGTGGTTTTAAGTTAGCCGTGATGCTTATTTTGGAAGCTCAACCTCAATTTAACAGAGCTGTTTGGTAAGACATTTTTTAGAAAGGTAACAGATTCAAAATGCAATTACTCTTACTTGAGAGTAACAGATACCCCTAGTTTGTTACTGCAACAATATTGGGGGAAATGGTTGTCTTCCATAATCCTATTCTTTCTTCTAAACTCTATGTATCATTCAACCATCCATAAAAAAAAATCAAGACCATCAACTTTCGGCCCTCAACCAACACTCAACGACCTAAATATCGCATCGCCACCACAATTACTTACCACTATGCCAACAACGAACCCCACCACCATCGACAGCCTATAACGCAGTCAACAAACCTCCACATCATATAATTTGAACTTCACTTCTATTTCCAACATTTAAATGGTTAAAAGCTCTTATTATCTTGTAATTACAATTAAGTAATTTTTATCAATTCTTTTTGTTAAATGATCCAAATGTAATTTCAATGTCTTTAATCAAGGATTGTTGTGCAAATAAATTAAAGCAAAAAGTTACCAACATTTAAGGAGAGAGAAAGCTATGGGATTTGTATGTTTATGGTTTGAGGAGAGAGAAAGCTCTAAAATTAGTATGATTTTGGTTTGAAAACAGGAAAAAAATTGAGATATGGTATTAGGACTTGATGATGCATGGTAGTGAGTCTTACTGTAATTGATTCCATTACTTTATGCAAGTCTAACCAAACAGCTTACTAATATAACGCTTACTCAATCCGTTTGACCATCTTTTCCTTTACTAATCCCTTTCCATTCCAATCGTTACACCAAACATCCCATAAATGTAACCATGTAAATGATATCCTTTGGGATTCAGCCATCATGTAGAAGTAAAATATATTTTAATTACACTGTTATCATAAGGGTAAAATTGCATAAATTTGACACCCAAGTGGGGCACATTTACACTATGTTTGGATAAATAATTTTGGAAAGAAAAGAAAGGAAGCAAAGGGAAAGGGAAAGGGAAGGAAGGGAAAGGAAGAGAAGAGATGGAAGGAAAATAGCTCTTGTTTGTGTAGGAGAGAATGGAAAGAAAAGGAAGGGAGATTGGACTTATCCCTTCAAATCTCTTCCCTCGCATTTTGCAATCCAAATAAGAGATTGTTTCTCCCTCCAAATCCCTCCTTTTCTTTTCCCTTCATTTCCTTTCATTTATACACACCCTTGATGACATTAGGTAATTGAATGTAGTAGTAGAATTATGTGATTAGCACAGGATTTTGAGTGTGATTAGCGTTCACTAAGAAGTGAATGAGCTCTATAATTTAGAAGGGTAATACTATAGGTGCAGTTTAATGCTGATATAGATCTCTCTCCCATGGCACTAAGGAGCTTAGAGTTTACTAGGAATTGAAGGATCTCGAAAATAGGGACTCTATTGAGCTTTGGCTAGTATTTACGCTTCATTGGGTAGCAGACACCTTGGTGACTTTTGTAAGATACTTGAATGCATTAATTCTTGATAATATGAAGCTAAGTCAGCTTCTTTGTTTAGCTTCTCTATTGTAAGGCTTCACTTGATGGAAGTTGGGGATGTGGTCATGATTCATGCTTTGGTCTTGCAGGCTGAAATTGCTCGTTAAGAAGCAAGACTGAAGATGGAAAGAGAAAATCTAGAAAAAGAGAAAAGTGTACTCATGGGAACTACATCTAATCAAGATAACCAAGACGGTGCACTCGAAATCACTGTCAGTGGAGAGAAGTACAGATGCCTGAGATTCTCAAAGGCTAAGAAATGACTGCCTCGTTGAAATTGATGTGTTTTGGCGGTACTCCTGATCTCTGGTTAGATTTCTCGTTGAACTCTTGGTGGAGCAAGCTTCTATCATCTCATATATGTTCGTGTACATGGCACCTCATTGTTGCAAGGGAAACTCCGACAGTTCATAGAAGTATAAATCTCTCTGCCTTTAGGTATGATTCAGCAATTGAACAAAGGGTTGCAGTTAACGAGAATACACCTATTCAAATTTGTTTCCTCGTCGAGGTTATTGATTAATATACTCTCTAGTTTTTTGCCATCAGCAATTCGGGTTTATATGTTAGTCTGCTTTCATTTTCTCACTTGTTAGCTGCTAAGCCATCAGCTCCTGCATATATTCTGGATTTAGCATATCAAATTGTCCATATGGTCAAGAGTAGGAGAAAAGCAAGGGTATTTAGCTTGTTTAAAACATTCTATGACTGATTTGTCTAATGTCTTCAACAATTTTGTTTATCTTTTCAGGAATTTGTATTTTAAATCAATTCTTCACTAGATAGTGCCCGTGCGATGCACAGTTTTATTAAACTTTCTGATAAAAGTTATATTAATTACTATAAAGTATTACAGCTATTAATACAACATTTCAAAATCAAATTTAACACAAAAATATGTTAAATTATTTTATAAAAGTTAACAACAAATTAGTTTTTGTCATGAAAAATAAACTTGACTTATATAAAAATAGCCACAACTTGATTATTAAACTTAAGCATTGTATTTAAGCAATCAATCGTATAAATAACAAAAAATTATAAAAAAAGTTTATTATATTTTAATAATCTCAAAATATACAATATATTAAATAATACTCATTTTAATAAATAAAATAAAAAATATTTTATAAATTATAAAAAAATAATATACATGATTTTCAAATACATTAAATAATGTAAGTAAAAAGTCAAAGATAACAAGTAGTAATAAAAACAATGACATCATTATTGAATGTTGGAGGGAAAATTTTTGTTGAGATTGTGACATGTAAGCGAATTTAAATAGTGATGATGACATCAGTGTTTTGTTTTAGTAATAGTTATAGATAGATAGATTATAGATAGATTTAGAACACTAGCTTAAGACTAGTAGTTTCAATGAAGCTAAAAAGCAGGATCAAAATGAACTTACTTTGTGCTCTAATTAATTTTTTTTGCCAAAATTTTTTTTTTCATTCACCAAAAAAAAACACATACATCAGGCAAAGGAAACTCAACCCGACTTATTTGCTTCAGTGTAGAACCGAGGCCCACCTTTTATGAAGGGTTTCCTCGGCCCACTCTTCATGTGCATACGAGACAAGCGAGGCTAAAACAAGCCAACACATCAGCTGGCTTAATCCAAACTACAAACTGTTCAAAAGATACAGCCCATTGGGCCTATCACAAAACCAGGTCTTAAACAGAAGACCATTAAATACTAAGCAACAACACCAAAATTCCAATTAGGTGGAGGTATCAAAGCAATATCAGCAACTCATTTGCAAATCAGCATGTACAGCAGAATACCCATGAACCAGCAACATCAGAACATGCCAACTGTAGCATCTAGCTAGCAAGACAAAATTAGCAGCAGGTTATAATAGGCCAGCACAGCTCCTTCAGTAGCAGAAACACACCAGCCCTATAACCTCAATCCAAAACCAAGACAATAAAAAACACAATAGAAGCCGTGCACAGAAGAGCAGCAGCATATCAAACAGAAGGCCACAGCAAGAATCAACAGCTACACCAGCAGCCTCATGAAGGATTGGAGAGAAAGCAGAACGAGAGGCACTGAAAAACCAGCATGCAACACTTGCAGCAACAAGAACCAGCAGAGTGCAAGGAGTGCAAAGCCAGGAGCTACTAGAATAACAGCATCGATAGCACACATAAACAGTACACATACACAAGGGGCACAAGTCATTATCCACCACACCCAAAGCGTGAAGTTTATCTTTAGTTTTAAGCTTGCTCAAAGCCAAGAGCCAACAACAAAACCGGTTTTTGGGAAAAGACAATCTATTCCAAACCAAAAATCGCCCATGGACTTTAGGATCAGAGTTAAAAGTCGCACGATACACATCTGAAATGGAATATGTATCCTGGAAAATCCAATGACGAAAATTATCCTTAGTGGAACAAATTTTCTTCAAATCCCAACTACCGTAATCGGCGCATTGAAAACCTCCCAGTTGCCACCTTTAGTATACCCGCCATGTATCCAACGAACCCACAAGGACTCCTTCATCCGATAAATATGCCACGCAATCTTCCCTACAGCACTTTGGTTCCAAATATACAAATTGTGAATGCCAAGACCACCAACCTTCTTGGGTTTACAAACGGCCTTCCGGTTCACCAACCCAGGTTTATGAGAATCAGCAACTCCAAACCATAAGAAAGATCGACAAATGGAGTTAATACAGCTACTGCTCTAATTAATTTTTGCTAACACATTGAAGATATATTTGCAAATAATAGGCTTCAAGTTTAGAGCTTTTGGGAATTACAACCCTAAAGTTTGTTTTTTGCAAAGTATTGTCTCCAAAGTATGAAAGTCTACACCATTCAATCCAATTAAGCGTTGACCAATCCAAATAACCTTTGAACAACCTAATTGATCGTTGACCATTCATAATCACCTTTGACTATTGTTAACCATTCCAAATTGTGGTTTAAGATTCTTTTTTCTTACGTATATGTGTTATTGAAGTTTCACTAAATTGTAATGTTGTTTTTTGTTATTGTATCATGAGTGTCATTGTTATGTGTTGTCGTCGTTTTTTTTATATTAGGGACACTGCTATAAGTGGGTAAGTCCCTTACCCCTCATTACAAAGTAATAACTAATAATGTATTGGCTTCTTGAACAATAATTTTCCTACAATTTATAGAAATATAATTATTTTCGGTTGCATGTATGATATGTATATTCAATTAATATACGTTTTAAATATATTTTGTGAACTTTGAATCTTAATCTAGTTTATGTACTTCATTAGTTTTTAATATACATGATTATAATAATCTCTATTTCATATCTAATATATTTAATCCTTCCCCCATATATATGGTTCCATCTCAAGTCGCGTTCTGACCATGATAATATTGTTTCTTATGCTCAATTAATACTCAATCACAATCAATCTGATTTATATCTTATTTGTCCCATTTGAAAAAATGTAGTACAAAACTCATAAAATTTTACTCGCTTGCCATTGTGAATAAAAAGTGTTAGAGAAACTCTTATTAGTGTTATAAAAAATCCCCTATCATTATGATTTTTGCATTCTAATTTTATTTGTTAAAGGTTTTTAATTACTTTGTAATACAACAAAATTTAGGAGATGAAAAAATATGCTATAGGGGGATAGAGCAAAAGCCTACAAGTATGAACTCGATTTCGATGCCTAAACTTAAGTAACTAAACTAGAAATAAATAATTTTTAAAGCCTCTTGATTCTAAAAGTTAATTATATTTGTTAATTTGCACATGCTTAGAATCATTTTTGATATTGAGATATTGAGGTTTGACTAATGACATTGTAGTTGTTTGGTAAATGACATTATAGTTGACTTTTGTTTTAACTTTTTTGATTGACTTTTACCTTTAAATTTGGGTTTGTCAAAAATTCAAAAACCTTTTTGATAAATGTCTTTTCAGTCAGATAGCTAGTTAACTTTTAAGTAGAAATAAACAATCTACCTTTGCTATATTTTTTTAATTAGTTTCTTTTAACTTGTTGATCCTTTTTTTGCTCTAATAGACAACTAACAACAAATATTTAAATTTATCAAACATTTCCTACCATTTTTTGTTATTGTAAAACTTACATAAACAACCAACAACTTCAATAGGTCAGAGAAGTTAAAATAAGGCGAACACCAAAAATCAATAACCATTTACCAAAAGAGGTGGTTTTTGTAAATAACCGTGATTTGTGAAGTTAACAATATTTGATAGATTTTGATAGAGTAGGAGTTTTGTGATTTAATTTAATATTCTATTTTGATTATTTTATTTTTCCCTCATATACTTGTCACATTTGCCTTTTTACACATGCAAAGATTATATATCTTTTAATTATGCATGATTTTAAAAATTATAAAAATTTAATATAATAATCTTTGCATTGAGATGAATAAATTAAGATCTCACTCACATAACTATATTTTAACTTATAGATAATATAAAAAAATAAAAATTAAGAGTGGTTAATAAATACTTCATCCGTTATGAAATACTCGTTACATTTTCGTTATCAACATTATTCATCGTCCAAGCTTATTTTATATATTGCGGCTAATGTGTAAGAAAAAAATATAGTCAAGTGGGATTTTGTTTGAATCGTCTAATCGCATACTTTAGATGTGTATAATTCAATATATAAATAATCAAAATAACGCATTGGACTGCGTTAAAAATCAAATATAGCAAGTATAATGAAATGGAGGAAATATTAATCAAAGAGTAAATATCACAAATAAATAAAATAGAAAAAAGTATAATTTTTGAAATGATTTATAATTCACAGTGATTATTTAGAAATCGCCAAATCGATGTTATCAAAACACCACTACATAATAATACTCCCTCATATTCAGCCTAAATGTCCCATTTAGTTTTTTCACATTTGTCGAGACAACATTTTAACCCTTAATATCTCAAATTATTCTTAATTAAAAATTATAAAAATTTGATATTAATAGTCCTTGTATTGAGACGAATCTAATAAGATCTCATATAACTATGATTTCACTTATAGATTAAAATTAAAATACAAATTAAGAGAGATAAATAAATAGTACCAAAATATTAAATAGGACATTTAGTCTGAATAAGAGGTAAATAAGTACTCCATATAATAATCCGTTCCCGCTCTACCTATTTCCATTTATATTTGCAGTTAATGATTAAGTTAGATAGAAATATTTAAATGTTTCTTTCAAAATCTAACGGTCTACTCTTATTTTCCTCATTTGAAAACTTTCTCATCACGTAATCTTTCCTCGTCCCTCTTCAGCAGATGTTTGTGCTTGCATTTCTCTTTTTGGGAATGTGATTTGTTTATGTGATTAAAAGTTTGATTTATTGTTTCTTAAAATGGGGAATTTGGTGTAATAATTTAACTTTGTGATGTTTTTTTCTGATTGTTATGTCAACTGGGTTGTGAGTGGATTGAACTCAATTATTTGGGTTTATTTCTATTTTTGATTTTCTGATTAGGTATTTCTAATTTTGGGAGTTTGATGTTTAATATGTTGTGTATTGTAAGTTTGAACCTTTGTTCTTTACAGAGGGGAATTTCGTGTGATGTAGCTTTGGTCAGCTTTTTTATGTGATGATTGATATGCAAGTTGGGATGGATTGAATTGAATTATTAGCTGAAAATTTGTATGGATTAGTTAGTTTTGTTCATAAAAAGAACTAATCATTGATCATTGTTGCACACTTGCAAGATAGTTGACACCTAGGTTTGGAGCCCTTTGATTTTAATGTTATTTTAAACGAGGTTTGTATCTTTGTGCTGTAAATTTTAATGGAATTACATCCGGACACCAATATTTAGTGCTAGATTGCTAGTCATTGTTAATAAGATGGATATTGCTACTTTCTAATGCGGAAGTTTGGGAAATTTTAGCTGTGTTGCTTAATTCACTCTACTAATACACAATTCGATATCTGCCCAAAAGGGCCTATGATGTCTTTATTTGGTGAATATGTTGCTTCTTCTATGACCCATGTTTGTTTAAGTTTGCCATAATGCTTAAATTGAAAGACTAACCTCAACCTTAACTGTATTCTCCTTAAAAATTTTAAGCATGTAAATGATATCCTTTGGGATTCAGCCATCATGGAAAGTAAAATATATAAGATGCACTGCTATATAAGGGTGCACAATTCGATATCTGCCCAAAAATTTGTGATAAAACTTAATGTTTTTTTGAGCGTGCACAAGATAAGGAACAACAATTGGTAAATGTACACTACAAGTAAAAGCAAGAAATGAACTTAACATGGCACAAAAAATTTCTGACAGCAATGTGTAAATAAATTCGATTCATGAAAAATTTTGTTTTTTTTTAAATGCCTCTAAAATTGTATCTATATAAGGGTGAATGTTGAAAGCAATGGGGCAATATAGATCACAAGAAACATTTGACTTAAATGATTAATTCCCCACAAATGATGAAATCAATTATACAAAACAGAAATCAAAACAAAACAAAAAAATCAAAATGTTGTTGTTCTTTAAACTTGCACGTATGAATCTCAATTAGAGATTGATTTACTTCTAAAAAAGGATGAATTAAATAACTTTATACAACCTTTATTCAGATTAGCAATTATATGTAACCCAAATGAAGAAATTAGAACGATATTACCAAAAATCTTGGGTTGTGAAAAATTTCTGATTTCATTGTACTGCTGTTTGTGTTTTGTGACTTCAACAATGGTGTATGTGCCCTCTCGTACTGCTCGCTCTGATACCAATTTGCACCAACATCGGGTCCTCCGGACTCTTGACCTTGCACACAATCAACCCTCTCAATTGCAAGTAGGGTGATTGCTTATTCTTCATGAAAATCAGACACCAAACAGACCAAGAAACCAATTCTTGGTTTTCTGATCAGCTTTGTCACTTCCCTTGTTAGCTTCGCTAACCCTCGAAAATGACACCACACTCTTCTCTATGAGTTTCACTCAATAGAAGACATGACACCCTAGTTGCTCCACAATCTAGAGATGTAGAAAGTGCTCCACACTTTTCTTGGTAAGGCATGAAATGAAGACAAACACACACGCAAGCAAGAAAATCAGAAAATTAATTTCACCAATGAAAACTAATGCACGATTTTTGTTATCAACCAAAAAACTCCCTTATTTACAAGAGAAGTCATATATTTATAGCCTATTTTATCTAACATAATGACTATAGACACGTGCCTCACATGAGACATTTAAAAAACACAAAAAAAGAATTGATAAAAAACATACAGTTGCTGCCGTGATAAGCTACTAATCGGGGGACTTTGTGCACTCGTTTTAGCCGGTTTGTGTGCATCAAAAGTATGGTTTTTGGGCCTTAATGGCTTGGTCCATGTGCCAAGATGTCGTTTTTACCCTTGGCCAAGTCATTGGTGCACCGGTGGAGGCTACACGTGTTGTGCAAGGTGGCCTGGTCGTCGTTTGGGTTGCTGGACTGATATGCGTGTGTTTTCACATGATTCTCTTGCTTATTATGTTCCTCTTAGAGTAATGGCTTTGTATCTTGGTGTAATGGATTTGAATCTCCCTCATAAGCTAAGCCACGCACTTGAATTGAACCATGGGTTGATGCTTATATTTTGCACTTGCTGTGCCATGTCAAACATGGTGCATGCACATTGAGCTGCTGCTTAATTACACATTGTTGATCCACATTTGCACATATAGAATAGAGGTTGTTGTTCCAAATCAGACCTACGACACAACCTTGCTAAACTGGTTATGCAACCCCACTTGGCTGCACCTACTGATCTGCACACAGCCTGGGTAATTAGAGTTTGTAAATGCATGTATGTCATATTTTTTTATTATTTGTTGTAACTTTTTTTTGTGCATTGCAGAAGCAGTTGTATTCATTGGTAGTAAAGATATCAGAATTGCAGGATTCTGTTAAAAGCAAACGTGTTGAACTTGCACTTTTGAAAGAAGCAAAAGCTTTGTCTGCGGTTCTTGATACGCAGGTGAGACTAATATTCTACTTGTTAATATATATATGCTGTTGTGCATTAGTCTCTCAACATATGTTAAGGATGGGGGGGGGGGCACAATAGAGGAGTTAGGGATGGGGGGGCACAATAGAGGACTTAGGCCTGACAATTGAGTGGGACTGTATCTATTGCTTAGTTTAGTACGAAGGGGGAAAATAGCAACACTTTGTTAGTAACTTAGTTTTGTTGTGTTCTTTCCCGGGGAAAAGTCAATACATTGGGCAGGGATGGAAGTTGAAATTGCTTAGGAGTTTGAGATTTCTGGAAACTTGAAATTGTTGATTTAACAAGATGGAGAATCAAGGGAGTCATTTCCCTTCTCTTAATAGAATCTTGTATACTTTTAACGATAATAGATATTCTGTTGCGATATGTCTATGATATGCTGTGGGCATTTATACTTCTTAGTATAGTTGATTAATTTTCAATGTTCTTAAAAATTATTTTTTAATGCATTCAGATGCCTTGTTTGGACGAATGGTCTTCATTAGAGGAGGCTTACTCTTCTTCGTTGCTGGAATTAACTCAAGGTTTGCAAAATATATCATCTCAACTTCCACTCATTGGCAATGTAAAGGTACGATTCATCTGTAAGTATATTTCCATCGAAAGGTTCTGGTGTTTAGTGTGTATACTTGAGTGTTCAGCTTGTGAAGTTCTTGAAAGCAGTTTTGGGGATTAGTACGAAGAATTTTGGAGTTTCAGATGGTGGCTTTTTCCTTGGCGTTTTTTCGGGCGTTTTTGACAGCAATTTCTCCCTTGGTGTAAGTTAATTTTGTTGGAGATGGTGGCGACCAATGTTTTCTGCAGTGCTCTGAAATTATCTGGTATATTGGAGCACACGGTTTCGATGATGATGGACGGCACGTGGTGTCTTGTAGCTGGTGATTTTTCAGTGGTGATAGTCGGATTAGCTTCTTTGGGTGATGAGGTGTTGGAGTCGATCTTCACGTGGTGCCTTTGAGTGTTTTGGTATGAGCCGCAAGGTGGCTGGTTGCGCTGGTGGAGAAGAAGAAAATGGTTGTGAGTTTTTTGCGAGTTGCAGGACTCAGGTGTGTTATGTTTGACAGGCTTCTTGGCTGCGCTGGTTTGAATGATTGATGGTCTTGTTGGCGATTTTTGGTGTTTGATCGTTTTGGCCTTTATGTTGGTGTCTCTTTTGGCTTGATGACATTCATGTCTCTTACGTTTTGGTGTTTTTCGGCCCTTCATTGGTTGATGGTGTATCTTCATGGAATCTCTTTGATAGATTTCGTTTTTTATTTTGGTGTTTTAGGAGTAGATTCCTGTAGTATTGAAAACTTTATGGTGATGCATAGTCCACTCCTATGCTGTTTCTGAGTGGCCTGTTTCTTGGTCTCCCTCTTCCAATGGCTTTTTTCCCTACGGGGGTTTTTTTTATGCCGGCGGGTTTGGGGTCTCAAGTCTCAGTGTGGTGTTTTCTCCTTTTCGATAAATATATTCCTAAATTTTCAAATATATATATATATATATATATATATATATAGAATATATATATATATATATATATATAGAATAATATATATATAGAGCTATATATATATATGTATATATATATATACTCTATATAGTATATAAGATAGATATATTTAGTATATATATATATAATAATATATCTCTTAAGTATCATATCCTATACTTATATCCTATATATATAGATATAATACATCTATATTATATATAGTAAAGTATATATCTAATATATATATTTGAAAGGAGTTGCTGGGTTTCGAAGTATTACCTTGGTCTTTGAGCCCTATTCTTAAAGTATGGGCTAGTGGAGTTTTGGAGTTCTTTGGTGTGCCAAGGGTCCTCTGGATTTGATTGGATTGTCTGGGTTTCGAATCAATGGTGTTTAAAGGGTGTCAGGTTCGAATTGCTGCTGGGTAGTGGGATGTGTTGACGTGTCTTGGCGTTAGCTCCCATTGAGCTTCTGGTTTGACTATAGTGGGTCTATCTCATGCCTTTTAGGGAGGTTATCAAATGCTGAGTTTTATTTGATTGGTGTAGGAATCGAAATTGGTTTTGTTGGTTGCTTTCATAAACCTTTTGTTTTGGCGTGGGCAGTGGTGTTGGTCTAGTTTGGTGGTTGTTCTGGGTATTTGCTTCAAAGAGGGCATTTTTTTGTTTATATGCCTTTTTGTCGATTGTCTTTTGGTGTTTCTTGGTGGGTCTACTTTTGGTGGTTCTTTTGGCGATCATTAAGATGGTGGTGCTTGGTATTTTCGGCTTCTTGGCGTATATGCGTGTGTTAGGCATTGGTGTTGTTGGCGTTTGGTGACTGCTAATAGCTGGTTCGTGGTGTTCGTGAAGATTCACGGTTCGTGGAGTTGTATGTGTAAGGATCTCTTTGGCGGGACTACTAGCTGGTTCTCAAAAATGTTGGGGTGTTGGGTGTTGGAGTTTTATTGCCTTGATGTGGATCGATTTTGGTGTTACTCTCTGTTGTGGCGATTTTTCTGTTTAGGCCCTTTGGTCTCACTCTCTTGGTGTTTTGTATTGGTGTCTTTAGATACGTTTTATTGCATAGCCCCACCCCAATGTTGTTTGGGTGGCCTGTCTTCTTGTTCTCCCTCTTCCCAGGGTATTTTTTCCCTACGGGGGTTTTTTTATTCCGGCGGGTTTGGGGTCCCAGTACAGTGTCGTGTTTCCCTCCTTTATTTTAATATATTCCACATTCTCACTATATCTAAATATATATATATATATATTTATATCATATATATATTATATATATATATATATATATATTCTATCTATATATATATATATCTCTAATATAATATCTTATATATATATATCTATATATATATATTTAGATATATATATATATATATATACTATATATATTATATATATATCTTCTATATATATACATATATCTATATATATATATATTTATTTTATTGAGCTTCTGGAATTATATTTATCTGAATATACCTCCACACTAGGACTAGAAAACCCTAAAACCGCCAGCATAAAAAACCCCGCGAGGGGAAATAGGGGACTAGAACCAGGCCGCCCAGAACAGAGCATAGTGGTGGGCTATGCAAATTCAAAGCCAGAAAAATCAACACCATATACCCCATACACCCATAGACCCAATACCCCAAAAGCTAACATACACCAGAGTACAAAGGATCAGTACAAATGATCTCCTAATACAAATATGACTATAACAGCATATCAGCCCCATCAGAATGTGGAACTAGATCTATATCCAGCAACTCCTTTGCCCAAGTACAAATCCGAGTCTTCAATGAGTAGACTGATAGTCCTAGATTTGGAGATCTGCCCTCAAATTTGATCCTGTTGCGCTCAAACCAAATCGACCAGAGCACACACCCCAGTATAAGATGCCAAACTTTACCACCTCTTCGTCGTGGCACTAACCACTTCCAAGAGAACATAAAAGGGATACACCTATCAGGGAGAGCGCCAGATACACCCCACCATCTGAGGATCGCCATCCATAAACTCCAAGAAAACGGACAGGTAAAGAGGACATGGGAGTTGGTTTCAACCTCCCCACAGCAGAAAGGGCACCGTGCGTGCATGGGATCAATCAACTACTTATCCACAAAAAAATCCCCAGTTTTCAATCTTTCAAGACTGGCCATCCACAAGGTAAGGTGAACTCGAGGGGGAACCTTGATGCTCCACAAGTATGCGGATATCTCCTTAGGGAGAATAGGGGCAGCTGCTGCAAAGAATTTCTCCACAATAGCCTTAGTAGGGTACCGTTGGCACTCTACACCATTCCATGTCACCATGTCGTCCTTGTTATAGATTGGACTATGCTGCTCAAGGATGAGATTCAGACGCTCAAGTTCTACAACCTCCCAATCATATAGTCTTCTCCTCCAGAGTAACTGCCACACCCACTGATTATCTCTCCAGACCCCCATATGCTCAATCATTATATCTCTTTGAGTGGATACCCGAAACAAGTGGGGGAAGAGATGCTTTAACGGACCAGGTGAAGTCCAGTTATCATGCCAAAACTGCGTTGTGTGGCCATTACCCACCACAATTTGCATTCCCCCTTCAACAATATCGCGAAGTCGCTTTGTATCTGGCTCATCCGATAGCAAGTGAGCCCAAGCCCCATTCTGCATATGACATAGGGATTCTGATGAGGCTTTTAAGCCTTTAATGTTGTAGATTGAAACCAGGATACGTTTCCACAACATGTTATCTGCCCCTGAGAACCTCCACCACCATTTGAAGAGCAGAACCAGATTCTTATGTAGGATATTTCCCACACCCAAGCCTCCCATATCCTTTGGTAACTCGATAGACGCCCAGTTAATCGATGGGATTGTGAGATGCTCATTTGCCTTTGCTCCCCAAAAGAACTTCTGTTGCATCTTAACAATCTGGTTGGCCACCGCCTTGGGCATTCGGAACATGCTCATATAGTATATCGGTAGGCTGTTAAGGACACTCTTGATCAGCGTTAGTCTCCCTGCCCTGGAAAGGACTTTTGCCTTCCATGATGCCAATTTGTGTTCTATCTTCGATAGCACCGGTTTCCAAGAGGCACATTTATTCATATTCGCACCAAGTGGTAGGCCCAGGTATTTTACTGGGCATGCGGCATGACGACACCCCACCTCAGTAGCAATGGCTCTAGCCCAATCCGCATCCCTACTACACCAAGAAATGATACTGGATTTGTCATAGTTCAAGCTCAGCCCTGACATTATTGAAAAAACATCCAGGATTCGGAGGTAGTTAGTGACCACCCTGTTATCTCTTGGGACAAATATTAGTGTGTCATCAGCAAATTGAAGATGTTTCAATTTGACTCTGTCCCTACCAATCACAACACCCTCAATGAGGTGCAGCTCCTCCGCACGTCTGAAGAGGCTAACCAAGACTTCACTTACCAGAATAAATAGATAGGGCGATAGAGGATCACCTTGGCGCAGACCCTTTTCCATTTTTACTTGTTTCAGTGGGGAACCATTAAGAAGAACTGATAGAGAAGCAGAGCTGACACAGTTCATGATCCATCTGACCCATTTAGCCCCAAAACCTAGCTTCACCATCACTTTCTCAAGAAAGGACCATCTCACATAATCATAGGCTTTCTGGAAGTCCAGCTTTAGCAGTGCACCAGGGATTTTCTTCTTTCTCAACCATCCAATAGTTTCATTCGCAACTAGAACCCCATCCAATATCTGCCTCTCCAAAACAAAGGCACTTTGCGATTCATCAATGAGCGGGGCGATGACTTCCTTAAGCCTCAAAGATAGGAGCTTGGATATAATCTTGTAAATTGCACCTACCATGCTAATCGGGCGGAGTTCATCAATGGATCTAGGATTGGCTACCTTTGGAATAAGGGTAACCCAAGTGATATTAATAGCCCGTGCACTGGTACCATGCTCCAAAAAATCAAGTATATATCTGTAGACATCCTCCTGTATAAGGTCCCACATCTCACGAATATATCTAAAATTAAAGCCATCATATCCTGGGGCCTTATCAGTTCCACACGCCCAAACTGCAGACTTGACCTCTTCCCTTGAAGGTAAAGCTTCAAGAAACCCATTTTGCTCATGTGATATCCTAGGATGATTTCCTAAGTCAAAATCGAACTCTGGTACCTTCCTTTGGGAGAATCTGCCTTCAATGTATCTAGAGATCTCCCCCTTGAGGTTTTCCACCCCAGCAATCAATCTGCCATCTATCTCTAACTGAGTTATCTCATTTCGTTTCCGTCTGATCATCGTGGCGGCATGAAAGAACTTGGAGTTATGATCCTTGATACTCAGCCCATAGGTTCGTGCCTTTTGTCTCCAGAAGCGCTCTCTTCGAACCATCCAAGCATGGAGATGGTTTTGTGCCGCTCTTAGCCTTACCTCCTCAATAGTACTTAAGGGTCGAGATTCCCGACATATTTGCAACTCAAGCACCACCCTTTCTAGCTTCTCAATGTTCTGATCCATACATGCAAATTTTTCCTTAGCCCAACTTCTCTGAGGCCCTGTAAGTGCTTTGAGTTTATTCGAGATGCTTAGATTAGGGAGATTTTCCCATTCACGACCAAGAAACTCTTTGAACTCAAGGTTTAGGAACCAGCAATCATAGGCTCTGAAAGGTTTAGGACCCCAATTAACCTTCCTCTCTAAGGCTAGCAGAATAGGATTGTGATCATGAGGAGCCCTTACTAAGTCCATCAAGCCGCAGATTAGGGAAATTCACAAACCACTCATTACTACAAAAGCATCTGTCCAGCTTGCTCTGTGCCCCTGATCTTCCCCACGTGTATTTAATGCCATGCAGAGGGACATCTATGAGTAAAAGGTCATGAACCCACTCGCCAAATTCCCTAATGCTTGGATCCATTCTACTATGTCCAGCCCGCTCACCTGGTTGTAGAACCTCATTGAAGTCACCCATCACCATTGTAGGTTTATTCATCGAGCCAAGAAGACCTATCAACTCTGCAAACATAGACTGTCTACCTTCCCTATCACACGGTCCATAAACAATACCCACACAACATTCAAAGCGATGATTCACAATAGTTCCTTCCAACACAATCCAGCGATCACCTATAGATCTACGTGAAACACAGAAAACATTTGGATCCCAAACAGCAAGAAGGCCCCCACTATGTGTCTTAGATGCCAAAGACTCACACCAATCAAATATATCACAACCCCACAACCTTTTTATTCTGCGACCAAAAGTATTCCTGTGCTTGGTTTCAACAAGCCCCAAGAGGGACACACCATGCCTATGGATCATGTTTCTAATCCCAATACACCTTTCCCCTTTGCCCATACCCCTCACATTCCACAACAAAGCATTCATAATAAAAAATATTAAAAACATCCAATGGAAATGCTTACCCAATGACTCAAGGTCGGTTGTTAGCCTCCCGCCTTCGCACTCGCTTGGATCGCCTTATTTCCTCCATGATTGTATTTTCTTCTTCATTGGCAGATACTCCGATCTGCTGCACCGTTTGCCAAGTTACATTAGCTTCCAACGAACATGTCACCGGGGTAGACGGAACCGATAGTGTATCAGGAAGGGAGCATGCCACTCTCTTTGGTATACCTCGAGGCCTCTTCACCATTAGTGGGCTAGCTACTTTATCGGTGAACCCCTCATCACTACTACTGTGTCGAACAACCTCCAAACAGCCTGCTACATTCAATTCCACAGAGGCTATTGGGTCAAACCACTGGTTACACTCCACCGGACACGACATAGGGCCCCCTAACCATGCATCAACTGCAAACTCATCCTCTTGCACCCCCTGACACCCTATTTGATTAGTTGCATTTCCATCCCGTCTTCCTTCCAGTGAGCACAATTGAGCAGAGTCCTCCCCACTCATTATTTCTTTTGTTTGTTCCCTTCCTCCCAACCCATACATTCTGTCTCCCCATGCGCGGGCCAATACGATAGCAGTTGTTGGTCATCATCCTCATGAACCAGCATATTTGTTACATCCTCCATAGCCATCATATTCACAAGCTCCATGGCATTGAGTTCACCCTCTACTCCCTGCTCCATCCTAGCTAACTGCCCTATCATTGTTGGATGCACCTCCATGGCATTGGGTTCACCTCCTTCCTCCTGCTCCATCACATTTGGCTGCGCCTCCATGGCATTGGATTCATCTCCATCCTTCTGCTCTATCACAGCTGGCTTGCACCTCTATGTCATTGGGGTCACTTCCTACCTCCTGCTCCATCACAGCCAGTTGCACCCCATATGTCCGGTTCCCTTCCCCTTCACAAGATCCACTTTTATCCCAAGCAGCACAATCATCCTCGTCTTCGGTATCATCATCGCTGCTCTGACCGTTTTCATAACAGTGACATTTCTGAAATTCCTTCACCCATACCAAGCTCGAACCTTTTTCCCATTGAACTCTTATCCCTTCGTCAATTTTGCCCAACCTCTTGGTCTCAATCAGTATATGTGCAGAGGTGAGGCTATTGAGCCCATTAATCTCATTTACCACTTTTACTATGCTTCCCCATATACTACCAATAACCTTGAGATTCTCTTCACTACAACAGCTAGGGTGTATTCCCTGACATTCAACCCATGCGAGCCTCCCTTGATAATCTTCTTCATCA